>JAHWFO010038065.1:68244-94435 GCA_023313115.1 Rhysida immarginata | reverse complement strand
GTGCTCATTGAACGCTTCTTAAACTCGGGAAAGGAGATCCGCACATCCTGTATCCACCCCCGGGTCCAGAGCCCAAACGACCCCGATCCCATGACTTCGAATGCTGTCGTCTCCCCCTGTCTTCTCACCAACATTCATCATCGTGGAGGGGCTTGTCAAGAGACACCCCCACACACGGAAAACATGACCTTATATGGTCATTTCTTGAGTCCCAAACGGGAACTCAACCCATCCACTCCAAACATCCACTCCATTAATAACTTCGGAAAAATGCGATCTTACAACGCCTCCCATCTAACTGAGAAAGGTTTTCCTATGGAAACCATTCTTGCTGCGGTCTTCCTCCGGTCTTCCTTCCAGTTGGTTCATATTGACGTGACGCTGCAGATGATACACCTGTCCCTAGGCCCTTGCATGTCCCAAAATATCAAGATGTCAAAATATCAAAATAATACAAGATTACATAATAATAAACAATATACTGAAGGAAAATATGGAACTCGTAGTCCTGTAACTGTTCGGAAACCGTCAAAAGAGAAATGAAATAACTAAACTATATATTTGGAATTCAATAAAAATGTTAAAAATGTTCAGAGTTCACTTAAAGTTTCTTTTGCACTATTCAAAGTTCACATAACACCCTATTATTCTTTCACTTTAAGTCCTTGAACAGTATTTTATCTATATTTTATATTATATTATACTATACTACAATATCATATTTATATTATATAGGTATTCACACTACATACATCTCTCTTTTTTTTTTTTCTCAGTTCTCTTGATTAGCACCAAAAATCGTTTTATTGCTATTTGCTGTAATTATTAAAAAATTGAATGTTCTCTTTCTCAAGTCATTGTCCGAGTGTTCTCCTGTCTAATTTGTATAATTATGTTCATGAACTTTTTACTAGTTTATATTATGTAAAAGCAACCAATGTTTTTCAGTTACGTAATTGTTTCTTGTTGCACTTACACAAACACAAACACACATGTTGACTGTCTCTCCTCAGAGTTCATTCAGTTCCGTACATGTGGTGGTGATGACGTAATGGTTATTCCTCCTGGCGGACGTCCTTCGAAGGTCACGGCGACAACGAGGATAGGTTGCAATGGTGTCTCCCTGAAGTGACTCATCATACTGGTTAGGCGATGGCGGGTCAGCTTCTCAAAAGAAAAAATGCATTCATGTCCCCCCATGGCCAAGCATAAAACCCAAAAAAGAACCTTAATGTTAAACATGACAACAACAAAATTTTATCCAACAAATCTCTCAGAGAGAAAGAATTTATCCAACAACAATCCTCTACATCCATCAAAAAAAAAATATATGTATATATAGATATTTATTGTCCATTATTATTATTTTAAACAAGACAAGTAACCTCACACTTAATTCGATGTTGGATTAAATAAATAGAAAATACTCGAGTTATTAGTACAGAGTAATATTCTCCTCAAATAAATAAACGATATAGCTACACAGATAAACAATGTGGCTTCCCAATTTCATCACCTGGGGCGCTGCACGCGTCAACATTCCCTTGTAGCGCAATGAATGCTGGGCAACTAATTCAATTCACTTCTCAACCATACCATTACGAACAGCATGGCTGGCTGTATGCCCATGGAAAACGATTATAAAGTAAGAAAGTTTTAAATTAATCCATCCTATCACTTCTTTAAATAATTTTCTTTACTGAAATAATATCTTTAGAGTGTAATAATTCGCGATTAGCATAGATTAATCATCGATGTCTTGATTGAAAATGTAATTATATAAATTTCACGTAGCCCTTCTTCCATCGAAGGCGTAATTTTCTCCTGCATGCCTAGAAATAATTTCTTTAAGTTCCCTTTAATGACTAGTACATAAAATGATAGCAAAACACTAAAGTAAAACGTGTTCGGATACAAATGCCATTAAATGGATACATTCATTTGTTGATGTAACCATTTTCATTGTTAAATTTCACTGTCGGAACAAAGACGCTATAACGATCGTGTTTAGCCTTTCCAAGCCACAAAAAAATATTTTATCGCTATTATCCCATTCGACACTCTACAAGGTATAGACCGGCCTAATATTTGTTTCTAATGTTGTATAGTAATCGCAAATAATAAATATTAATAATAATGTAATTTTCACAAGCTTGATCAAGTTTCAGTTGAAACAACAGATGCTTGTTTCTGATTGGTCCGTTTCTGAAGAGATCAACAAGTTCTACAAATCAACTTCTTATCCCTTAATTCTATTCGTAAATTACTATAGCATGTTCTATTTTTATTTAAGAATAATTTCTAACTAGACATATAATAACCATTTCATTGTTATCTGCCAGTGTTGCTGTGTTGCAAACAAAATACCAGCCCGAGGACCATTTCTCCCAAGCGAAGCAGTAACTGCGTTCCAGGTAAGACAACTTATTATATCTATTCTCTGGTTATGAATGGACAACTATCCTTATTAGACAGTTCTACGAGTATGCCTTTTAATATTTGAATTACTGTCATCGAGAATCTTATCTACCCTTGAGTCAAAAGTAATGAATAAAACTTAGCATGCATAAAGACAATAGATGAAGTTTGAAAGCCTTTAACAACATTTCCTTCTTAGCATAGAGTTGAACACTTCTCGAAAAAATCAAAACGATTTATCGCTCTATCGATGTTTATAAAATCGATTTTTCAAGGATAAATCGGTCTCAAAAATCGATATTTAGGCTAAATAATTTGCGAACTTTCAATGTGAAAAATCTTTTGCATGGTAAATATGATTAAAATATGGAATATAAAATGAATTATTGTAGACTTTGATATGACAGAAATTCTGATAAAACAATCCATCCATTCTAAACAAAATAATCTCCGCTACCTCTACTAATTGCGTAGGTTAATTACAAATCATAGTCACCCGCTCTGTGACTACAAAAGGCTTAGCATGGCCACCATCTGTATTTGCAGCCTTAATAGTTGATCCCAGTATGTGATGGACAACCCATTTATGCCCTTTTTAATGAAGCTATCAATTACTGTCATGATACTTTAGTTTCAGACTGAATGATGCTTTTTCCGGTTGAAAAACCTCTGATTTTTAATTGTCATAATCCCTGAAATAAGGATTAAGGATGTAATTTCATAAATATGCCTTTAACTTGCTTAATACTAGCAATGGTCACAAATCATCATTTACATACCTGGAACAATGAATTAGACAGCTATAATTATATCAGTAATAGTTCAGCTAAATAAATTCATGTTAGGATATTCGAAAAACAATTTTACCTTTCCCTCCAAGCTTTAGTGGTTGGGTTATTTACTGATTCCCATATTCGAAGATACTGTCTATCGGAACAAAGCTGCCACATCAAAGTAATAGAGATCTGTCTATCTTAACATGTAATGTAGATTATTAATGTAGGCTAATTCAAGGACCCAATCATCAGAAATGATTTCATAAGCATGTGACACTTCTGTTACCCGGTAATGTGGCATCTTTGTACTAAGGATCCTTTAGTCCTAAAGTAAAAGTTACCATGTTCAAAATACTATGTGAAATCTGAATACCAGACAGAAGGTAATGGGGTGTTTTCTCTCAATTTTATAGAAATCAAGGCCACTACGTGACCGGATTCTTCCAGCTGGCTCCTCATCCTTCCAAGAGGGGGGGGGGTCGCCAAAATGCATAACTTTGTTAGATTGACGCCCTTATCTCCCCATGTTGGCTATATTGACAAATTATTGCCAAAGAAACGCTTGTTCCCCTCATAAATTGTTATCTGTTTGCCACAGAATGTTACCCACAATTTCAACCTTTCGTCAAGGTGCATCATGGAACACCCATCAATCCATTGATCCAAATCTTTCAATAAAAACAACTGATATACTGCAGCTAATCCCATCTTAAAACAGTGCGACTAACGTTCGTACATAAGGTGGAATTAGGTCGTTGACCCTTTTTGTCATCTGTCAATCATAACCTTAGTTATTTCTCACCCCGTATGATGTATAAACTGGACTTCTTATGATAACACCACTTATCTTTGTTAAATATAGCAATTATAATTCTTTACTTATGCCATCATAATTGCCCCTGAGGCCTATTTTCAGTCCTCAGTATTTAACCTTTGTGTTTATCTTCTCACATAAAACGATTGAACTCTACTAAGCAAAACAAAATAACGTCATTTTAACACAATAAATAAGATGATCAACAGCTCAACAATGACTCCTAGTGAATCCTAATTGACAGATCACCATTCTGATTATTAATTATTTATCTTACTTCATTGTGTATAATTTATGAATTGTAAACAAAGCTCTAGCTCAGTAAATGATCTACAGCATGTAAAAATCCCAATAACAACTGCATGACTTCATTCAAGAGTCTTATCATTTCACCTTGGGTATAAGGACTTACTATAATTGTTCAAGATGAGTCATCATATATAAAACCAAACTTGATTTAGTTGATATTACTCAGATGGGTACAATAGAATAATGCTTTGTGTTCTAAAATAATCTACTAGTCTGATGCAATAACTTAGACATAAATGTATTACTCCTTATTAGCACTACAGTATTAATTACTATTTTGTCATCACTCAAGGTCATTTTTTATAAACAACCCTTTATCAAGTATCTGTAGACATTTGGCTAATCTTAACATTAATAGCTAGTAATTCATAGTTTCTAAGCATTTCTTAGTTCAGTAAGTATCCATAGTTAGTTCTTTAATTAGCAAGGTCTCTATTAACCTCCTTCCTACGTCTTCAGATATTAATGCTCTTTGAAGATCATGGATCTACACTAACCTGAAACACTCAGTGAACAGTATGTGTTCCTACCATTGCGACAGTAAATAAAAGCTTATTAGCCTTAAGGGTAATTCATTAGATCAATCAGCCATTCCCAATGACAGATCTCTGCGATCCTACCGACTGAACCCTAGAATAAGGACTATCATAGCAATGTTGAGACCCATTAAGAAAAGTGCACCCATTAAATTTAAGTCTAATTGACTGCCAAGTTGTGTGCAGTGGTTGATGAGAGGCTGAATACGTCTCTCGCTTATAACATTGACAGAGCTTTGAGGTTCTTGTTCCATGGTTTCAGACATTGAGTCTGCTGGATCATGCTGTCTTATCTCTTCCATAGAACGGCGATCTTGTGCAAAAGGTAGCACCCATGGAATCGAACGTGCTTGTGTTTGACTCCGCAGAAGATATGGAGAAGGATTTACAGGTGCTGGAGGTGGTGGGGGAGGGGGACTCGGCCCTCTCTGTCCTTGTTCTTCCCGTGGAACCCAGTATTCTTCCTCGGGGTATAGAGCAGGGGTCACTGACCCTTTCTTAGATGCTCTATCCTCCGACTTCCTCGGTGGCTTGTTCCTTCCTATTGGGGGGTCTCCTTCCTTTGGCCTAAGGCGATTTCCGTGTACGAGCTTCTTCTTCCCACTCTCCAAGTGTTTTATGATAAAATTCATGGGTGAAATTTGTCCCACAATTTCGTATGGGCCATCAAATGAAGCGTGCAATTTCTTAGATAGCCCTCGTTTTATCTGAGGTACGGATAAATAGACCAAATCATTAATTCGGAATTGATATGATCGCTGTCTCTGATCATGGAACCTTTTACGATTGGCAGATTGTTCTGCTTGGCAACGCTCCGCCGTGTCAAACGCATTTTGTAAGCGTGCTTCTATTTCGGTGCTGTAGTTATCAGCGATGTCGTAATACGTCTTCCTTGGGGCGATGAGGACATCGAACGGAAGTATGGGATCGCGACGAACAATACGAAGGGACTCTCACCTACGGAAGAGTGAGGAGTCGCGTTATAGGCGAATGTTGCATACATCAGCCATTCATCCCAATTCCGTTGACTTGCATCCACGTAATGTCGCAAAATACTCGTCAAGCTCCGATTAAATCTTTCGACCATACCATTTCCGGAAGGGTGGAATGCCGTTGTGAATAGCCTCTTTATCCCTAACTTATGGCATATCTCCTTCATGAGTTCTGAAGTGAAGTTTGCCCCTCGATCACTCAAAAGCTGAATGGGGATCGAATAACGATTGAATATTGAGTTAACAAGTGCTTTTGCCACTGTTTCAGTCCGCTGGTCAGGAAGAGGCAAAGCCTCTGCAAAACGGGAATAGTGGTCTAGGATCACGAGGATATATTTATTTCCGGAATATGTCGTAACTAAAGGACCCAGAATATCGATTCCGACTCTGTAGAATGGGTGTTTTGCTGCCAGAAATTCCATTAGCGGCTGTTCTCTGCCTTTTTTAGGTGGGGTCCTGCGCTGGCAACTATCGCATTGCGCACAATATTTTTGTATATCCTGTCTCATTTGAGGCCAGAAAAACAATTTGTTTAACTTTTTCCACATACGTTTAGTTTTAAGGTGTCCACTTCCCGGGAGGTCATGAAAGGTAAACAATATGTGTTTGACAAGACTGCGGGGAATGACTAACTGCTCCCAAGTTTCTCGATCATCCTTAGACTTTTTAATGTGATAAAGTAATCCATCATCATCGAGAAAAAAACTCTCCATCTTATCTGGCCAGGGAGAAGGTGGGGGGTCCTTCTTATCCCTCAAACATTCTATAATCTCTTGCCATTGTGGCTCCTTTAACTGCTCTCTAGAAATCTCATCCCTTGAAACAATTGGCTCATACTCTGCTATTGTGGAGATTGGAATACGAGATAACCCATCTGCATTTTTGTGCTTAATCCCGGCCTTATGGATAATTTCAAACTGGAATTCCTGCAAGGTCAACGACCACCTAGCTAAACGCGACGCGGCATCTTTGAGGTTAAAAAGCCAAGATAACGATCGATGATCGGTATAAATCTGGAATTTTCGACCGTAGAGGTACACTCGGAATTGCTTTACAGCGTAGATAACTGCCAAGCATTCCTTCTCCGTGGTAGAATAATTTAGCTCTGCTTTCTTGAGCAGCCTACTACAATATGCTATTGGGTGCTCTCGGCCATTAAATTTCTGAGCTAACACTGCCCCCAACGCAAAAGAGCTAGCATCAGTTGATAAAATGAACTCCCTGTCAAAATCAGGACTCTTAAGCACTGGCGCGGTGATAAGAGCCTGCTTCAAAGCTTGAAACGAGCTCTCCACCTCATCCGTCCATTCGAAATCGACATCCTTCTTTGTCAAATTAGTCATAGGTTTTGCAATGGAACTAAAACCATCCACATGACGCCTATAATAGTTGGCAAGACCCAAAAAGGACTGCACGTCTCTGACTGTATGAGGTCTAGGAAAATCTCTGACTGCGGCAATTTTACTCGGATCAGGTGCCACTCCCTTCTCTGATATTACATGTCCCAGAAATTCAACTTCCTCTTTCAGGAACTGGCACTTGCGCGGTTTTAATTTAAGATTCGCAGCTCGCAGTCGCTCAAATAACGCCTGTAAACTAACCAGGTACTCATCAAATGACTCAGTGTATGCCAAAAAGTCATCGAGGTACACAATTATCTTATTTTTAAGCCCGCGAACGATAAAATTTGTAGTTCTCTGCCATAGTGATGGGGAATTGTTGAGCCCCATGGGCAGGCGTTTGAATTGAAATTTCCCCTCAGGCGTAACGAACGCGGTCTTCTCTTTATCCCCAATTTCGAGCTGGAAATAGCCCTGGTTGGCGTCTAAAACGCTAAAAAATTTCGCCTTGCCTAACTGCGAAAGACTTTCTGATATATTCGGTAAAGGAAAGGGATCTACCTTTGTCACCTGGTTCAATTTTCTGTAGTCCATGACAAAGCGGTATGTACTGTCCTTCTTTTTGACTAGTAAGGCCGGCGCGCTCCAGGGACTACACGTTTCTTCTATGACGTCATTCTTTAATAATTCCTCAACCAACTCATTCATAATAGCTCTCTGGGAGTATGGAATTCGATATGGGGCCTGAGCGATAGGGGGGGAGGTCCCTGTGTCAATCTCATGATAATCGATTTTGCATTTCCCTAAATCAAAAGCAAACTGCGCAAAAACGTCCTCATACTGATACAAGAGTTGCTCCAATGAGCTCCTTTGCTCAGTTGGCAAATGTTCTAGATCAAACAGTTTCAGAAACTCCCTTTTATCCAACGTCTTCTTCTCCCCAACCTCAATTGTGTTATTAAAAGCCCCTACTTCTTCCTCAGCCTCATATAAATGACCCAAAATTTTACCCTTCTCAATCACTAAAGTCTCCCCTGAATAATTTAAAAGTCGCGTAGGAATAGTGTTAGATTTTGATACCCTTGCAATAACCTTCGCTGCCAATAATCCTGGAATGTTTATGTCTCGGGGTTCCAAAACTCCAACCTTATTTTTAAATGATTTACTCATGAGTCTACCCTCGAGCACAACCTCTGAGTAAGGGGGAATGGAAAAAGTTCGACCACAACCAACTGGAACAGCCTCCATGTATTCTCGAATGGCACTCACGCTGTTCTGCCCCTTTTTCTTTCTCTCCTGCCACGGCTCATCAAAATGGATTTTGTTTATCTCGTCGTGTAAGATGCCACGGTGGAAGTCAATAACAAAACCGAATTTATGCAACATATCTCTCCCCAGTATGGCATGGTAAGAGGCACCCCACCTCTGCTTCCAAATATAGCATTCTAAGCTGTACATATGTGTCCCAAACTTAATTTCAAGTGCATACGACCCTTCTGTCGTGAACCCATCCCCAGTCACTCCCACTAAATTCAATGCAGGTCTATCCATCTCTTTCATTGGATAGCCCTTGGTTTTTAATTTATGTAAGGTACCCTTACAAAGCAGAGTGACCTTAGAACCTGAATCCACCAAAAATTGGATTGGCATCTGATCTGCTCCCCCTGTGACAGTCAGCTCCTTAGGTTCCGCATACCCACTCGCGCTCGCTTGTGATGCTCTCTTTATTGTCTGCCCTCCCCTTGAGTTTGGGGGGAGGGTCCCCCTACGTTTTTTGTCTGATTGCTCCCTTGCCGTTCGCCCTCGGGTCTAGGCTCTCTAGGTGTGGAGCCTCTCGTGCTAGGCTGATTAAGCCTCAGCCTACAAACGCGTTGTGTATGTCCTTCGCGATTACAGAAGAAACAGATTATCTTTTTATTCCTATTGTTACACATAGCTGCCATGTGCCCTGGTCTGTTACAATTAAAACAGACCACATTATGCCTTATTCTATTGTCAGCGGATCTACCCTCTGTTCCTGCCATATTGCCCTGTCTAACTGCATTCCTTGGCGGCTGACGTGTGTTAAACTTTCCATTTCCCGTACCAGCTCGCGTCTCCGGATTTCTAGTTCCCTGTTTATTCGCGTTTTGATTTAGTTCACCCAATCTCAAACTCACAATTTCATTAATGAGGGTAGTTAAGTCGGGTTCTGTTTTCTTTTCTGCTCCTTCCTCCCCACTGCTCACTGCGCTCAACCCATATCTCTTTGCAGCGATTCGCGCCTCTATTTCCTCTTCTTCCTCAGCATAGCTGATGGCTTGTTCCAAGCTCTCCGGCTTACGGAACAATATAATCCGTTGATATGTGGGCAATAGACCCTCAATAAATCGATCCTTCATCCGTTCTTCAGCTATTTGTCGGGCAAATGCGCGTTTTGTGTCCGCATCGGGACCGGCGCCATCTACCTGGATCATAGTTCTACGTCCCAGAGCCTGTATGCGGGTGGCAAAGTCACGCACTGTCTCACGCCTACCCTGTACACATTCCATAAATAGCCTCTCGCGTTTACCCTTGGGCACCCTCCCAAATCTGTCTATTAATTTTCGTTTAAAGGCCTCATACTCATTTATTCCGAGCATGGCCTGATCCTCGCGACAGAAAAACTGAGCGCTCCCGGTCATCTTTATCCTGGCGATATTCAATTTCGCCTCGGGAGTCCAATTACTTACCGTGCCCACCTCCTCTATGCGTTGGAAAAACAACGCTGGATCTGTCGAGCCGTCATAGGCTCCTATCTCCCCAGCTAGAGCAAATGATTGTAACGCCATCCTATCTTCCTGATAACCTACACTAGCTTAATTTAGCCCCTCCTCCTTTCTTTACTGGTCTTGATAAGCAGGATTTCCCAAGCACGCACTACTAACCCTCCCTTTTTGTATAGGTTGCTCGAATTTGTTCCTCAGTTTTCATGAGCTTCTCTCATTCATTTATTAAGAACTGTATTTGTTTACGTATTAACGAAAAATTATTTTTCCTGTAAGCCATTATTATAGAATAAACCTTTCCCAGCTTTCAAATTTTTGCTTTTGTATTTTTTGTTTGTCACTCTGTTAAGATCAGGAGTGCATCTTTTAGGCAACCCTGCAGTCAATCCAATCGGATGTTGCCAGAATTTGTAAGGATTGAAATAATTAATATCCTGTCGACTGTCGTCAATTTTGTAAGGCCGCCTATTGTGGTTCGTGTCGCAACTTCACGAGCATTTACCTAGCCTTACACCTGTACGGATCGGGCCACCAGTGGGTCTACCTGACTTACCTTAATGCCACACCAGGGGAGCATGTGGCTGCTTCCAACTTCGGATTATTTTATAGTTTTTACGACCGCGCCATCCCCTGTCTCGCTCTAATGACCCTTCCCATACGTAATATTGCAGTCTCCCGCTCAGTCCGTGCCAGAAAGTAAGTACACGAGGGACCAAAATTACTACTAACTAATTTATTAATACGAAACTAAGATAAATATCGATTATGCTTGGCCACGGGACAGAATGCATACCTGCTTCGCCGGTGAGTATTTTAGCTGGCTGCTTCAAGCTGGTGCTCCCTTCTTGGAAAGAGCGGTCCGGAGGAGATGAGGCGATGCAGTAGTCCTCTCATGCCAGTGGTGGCTGGTCAGTTCAGGAGGCGTTGGGTGGGCGTGTGGCGGACATCAGTTCGGGTGGATCATCAGGAGTGGAGGATTCGGATGGATGCTGTTGCTCACGACGAACTCTGTCTCCGGATGGAGAGGAGGTCTCCAGAGAGAGATGTTGTCTCGGCCAGAGCACTTGACGAACTCTCTCTCTCTCTCTCTCTCTCTGGGCAGCCAAGGCGAGACGCAGCATCGAACCCAGGACCGGAAATGACGTTTCACAACGTCAGAACTCTGGAATGCTTCGGCAACCCGGTGAGGACTGGACACGTGCTCAGATGCTCCACTTCCCACGAGTTTTGCGCCTCCGTGGCGCCCAAGAACCCATTAGATTTGGGAAGGGCGACCACCCACTATAACGTGCTCATTGAACGCTTCTTAAACTCGGGAAAGGAGATCCGCACATCTTGTATCCACCCCCGGGTCCAGAGCCCAAACGACCCCGATCCCATGACTTCGAATGCTGTCGTCTCCCCCTGTCTTCTCACCAACATTCATCATCGTGGAGGGGCTTGTCAAGAGACACCCCCACACACGGAAAACATGACCTTATATGGTCATTTCTTGAGTCCCAAACGGGAACTCAACCCATCCACTCCAAACATCCACTCCATTAATAACTTCGGAAAAATGCGATCTTACATATGAATCGTTATGGTGAAAAAGACCTTTTTTTATTTTCATTAGAACAAAGGTGCGCGAGAATTTAATTTTTTAAAATCACATAAGCAAAGAACGAGTAAAAATCCAGAGTAACGTTCCCTAATTTTCCCAGATGATACTGGTCAATTCTATCACATTCATGCTCTAAATATATTCGTGTCATCTGTACTTAATAAGTAAATGGTTTACCATATTTTTTAGAAATCAATTTTTTTGAGAAATTCACGCGGAAAAAATCACGAAAGCCCCGTGATGGTAAAAAAAGGTAACATGTGGCCATAGAGACATTAATGCAAATGACAAAGAGAAATATGCTACCTAAATAACGCAAATAAATTCAGAGCATGAATTAGACATCATCTGACAACATTATGAAACGATACTCTGGACTTTTACTCTTTCTTGCTTATGCGATTAAAAAAAATTAATTCTCACTGACCGTTCTTCCTCTAATGGAAATCCAAAAAAAGAAAGTTCCTTTTTACCATTTATATATTCTCTATATACAGGGTGTTTTTGAATTGAATACAGATTTTTTGGGAGATGATAGAAGAGGTCCTTAGAAGTATTTTTTGTCATACGAACATGGGGTCCCCGCAGCTCCGTTTACTTACAATACTGCACTGAACAATCAAATGACACCGGGACGTGAGAGGGAATGTTCAATAGCTACAATAGTCATCTGTGGTCTCATGTCAACCCATGTGCAACACATGTTAACAGTTTTCAGCATCGTTTTTCGTTGAATATTTGGGCTGGCATGATTCACAATGTCCTGATTGGGCCATATCTCCTACCATGCCGTCTTAACGGGCAAACATATCTTGATTTCCTGAAGGAGGAGCTCCCTGGTCTTCTTGAAGATGTTCCACTAATGACCAGACATTTGATGTGGTTTCAACAAGACGGCGCACCTTCGCATTACACAAGAGCAGTTAGAGATTACCTAAATGAGACATATCCTGGTCGTTGAATTGGTCGTGGCGAACCAGTTCCTTGGCCACCGAGATCGCCAGATCTCACACGATGGAATTTTTTTATGGGGAAGCATAAAATCAATGGTGTACTCCGAACCCGTAGATACCGAAGAAGCATTGGCGGCTCGTGTTGTCGCGGCAGCAGGTGACATCAGCGACCGTGCAAATAAACTGTTTCCACGCGTACATCAATCCATCATAAGGCGTTGCGAATTGTGCTATGAAGCAAATGGCGGTCATTTCGAACAATTACTGTAAAAGTCATACAGTAGATTGCTTGTGTTAATTGTTAAAAATAAAATAATCTAGGCTTACCAACGCACACTGCGTCCCGGTATCATTTGATTGTTCAATGCAGTATTGTAAGTAAACGGAGCTGCGGGGACTCCATGTTCATATGACAAAAAATACTTCTAAAGACCTCTTCTATCATCTCCCAAAAAATCTGTACTCAATTTAAAAACACCCTATATATAACGCACTTTCCGTCTGTTCGTTTGTTTGATTGTTACTCCAAGGCCCAAATTTTGCACAGATGACCTCGAAAACCAAGAGAGTGTCATAGGGTAGATCCCGTTCACGTCCAACCTCCCCTTGGCCTCCAACGCTCTTCTAATCAATTTTCAGATGCCAACAATATCGAAAAAATAGGAGATATCTGACCAACAATATGCACGGAGCAACAAAGCAAGGCAAAGTCTGTGCCAATAATCAGCAAGTTGACTTTTTATCAACATTCGACTGTTTGTGTTTTTATGTTGCTACAACAAGGGCTGACATTAAATGCTTGCTTTAAAGAAGCTTTAAGTTTTAAGGGGATTAATAATAATAATGACGGTTCAAGTTATGCAGATGCCCCAAGCGGTAAAAATTTTTGGGTCCTTAAACTGAAATTAGGATCCTCAATTTTGGAGCCCTCATAGTTTATTTCTATTTGATTTTATTATTTATAGTCCCTTCGCTCTGTGTTGTATTGATTGAGTTATTATTTACCCATTTTGGAGTTATAATTTAACTTTATGAGATTGTTCTGTTAGCCTACAATTGTAATTATCCCGGGCAACGCTGGGTACTCTGCTAGTAGGATATATAAATTAAAGTAAATAAATATAACAGATATAAAGATGCAGTAAAATAAACGAAATGGATGGAAGCAACTCGCAAAGGTATAGGTCACATAATAATAGGTGGTATACGTCATATAATATCAGCCCCTTAACTTTGAGCAACATTTTCCAGAGAGAGCCACCAATGTTTTTATGGTCCAGCATTAACCGTTTTTGCTTACAGATTTTAGTGTGGGAAAAGTGAAAATTGTCTAGTCTCATTATCTTAACAGTCTCTGGATTGACGCGACTACAGTGCAGCATCAACCCATCTCTCAGTCTTCCGGCTGATTGTAATGACTTCATGACCGCCCTTCGCATTCCTCAAGGTGAATCGTTTAGATCTTTCCTCCTTCGAGATTTCAATAATGCCTTATACACTGATTGGAAGAAAGTAATTGGACACCCGTCCACCCGGCAAAAAATGGATCTGATGACTACTGTATGGAAATGCAAAGATAGTCATCAGACAACGCCATTGACTCTAACTGAAGCATCATGCCGCGACAGAGTTCGAAAAAGGTGTCCTGGTTGGAATGTCGCTCCAAGGCGCATCCATACGAGAGATTGCTAGCAGCCGGAACCACCCGAAATCAACAGTGGCGTATGTGCTGAAGAAGTACAGGACCAATGGACATTGTACGAATGCACCAAGGCCTGGTCGTCCATCCGCACTGACCGACAGGGATCGTCGGATGCTGCAGCAGGAGATACGGAAGAACCGACGTTCGACGATGACCACCATCGCCGGGGAATTCCAGCAGGCATCTGGATGTCACGTATCCACCAAGACCCTCCGAAAGGAGGCCCACATGCTGGGCTATCACGGCAGAGCAGCAGCCCAGAAGCCGCAAGTCACACCGGCGAACGAAACGAACAGACTGCAATGGGCCAGGGAACGCAAAGATTGGACCGTTGAGGACTGGAAACGTGTTCTCTGGAGCGATGAATCCCGCTTCACGTTGTTTCGATCGGATGGCAGAGTTTGGGTGTGGCGTTTACCTGGAGAACAGCTCCTTCCTGAGTGTATCATCCCAGCAGTAAAGTTTGGCGGAGGAGGAATTATAGTGTAGGGCTGTTTTTCGTGGTATGGCGTAGGCCCGGTAGTGAAGGTGGAAGGCACCATGAGGGCTATGGACTACACTATCATCCTGGACAATTCCGTTCACCCAACCCTTTGGCAAACCTACGGTCTGGAGCCATGCCTGTACCAAGACGATAATGCCAGGCCACATGTTGCAGCTCATACCCTGCAATGGTATGCCGATAATAATGTTGAACGCATGCAGTGGCCAGTCCATAGCCCCGACCTGAATCCCATCAAACATCTGTGGGATGAAGTCGAGTGTCGGCTGAGTGGTAGTAGCCCACTCCCCAAAATACTACCTGAACTGTGGACGGCTGGTGCGGGACATTTGGCGGGAGATTCCTGTGGGGGTCGTACTTACTCTTGTGGAAAGCATGCCCCGGAGAGTGGCCGCCGTGATTGCAGCCAGAGGGGGGCCGACAAGATATTAGCTGTTATCAATAAAAGCAAATAAACGCACTGTGCGAGGTGTCCAATTACTTTCTTGCAATCAGTGTATTTCTTACTTCATTAATAATAATTGCTTTAATCTGTTTGCTTGTATTTTTCTGCTTAGAGTAGCCCAATACCGTGTCTTTTCTGAAAATTTGTGATATCATTTCCGTGATCAGGTGTTGGATCTTCAGACGTCTTTCTTCCAAACATATGAAATGATAAACAAATAAAAGAAAAGTTAGAAGAAGTATTGCCTGCGCAAATTCGCACAGTAGGAAGATTATGATTGGTTCATTAGCATTTGCATATTGAATATTAGGCGGCGACTATTTTGGCCAGGCAGTGTATTTATGAATTAAGCTTGAACGATGCTAATGATCTTTGTGACACTTCTTCCGGATACTTTCTTTAAAACCTGGTATTTTCGTAGTGACACTTGAAAACTCATACAAGAAATAACTGGTTTATTGTTTTAAACTTGACAGAATATTTATTGTAACATTTCACTTAATTTCTCAATTACTTTATAAGCATTTTATCCGTTTTCATAATATTAAAAAAACATTCGTCATCATGCAAAAATGTACATGCAAATAGTTCTAATTAAGAATATGAGATCAGATTTTTCTATTATTTAGAAGGGTAGAAAAAATATGCAAAAGACAGATAGCACCAATACATTATGATAATTGCAGTTAAACAAAGTTTTATGGTAACACCCCAGAAAGCGACATTATATAGAATCTCGTGACAGTAATTCGCTGAATTTGGATCTTCAGAGTTTGGCTTGTAAATACCGTATATCCAAAAACAACCTAAAATAAAAATAACACAAATTTTCAGAGCCTTAAGTATTCTTCATATATTCGGTTGTTTCATTAGTATTGGCCGATTTTGCTTAGGCTACTTTCTATGAGCCGTACAACATTACGACAGGAACTACGACAACCCCCTATCAAATAAACAGGAATTTATTTCTCTAGCAGTTGCATGCGTAACGATGCAGATATTAACGTCATGGAGCATTTTCGTGTGGTGGCTTCCTGAAGTGTGGTACATTCTGAATTTCTGCGATCTCCACTGCCGTCAGAGGAACGAGTGGCTTCAGAAATTGCGAACAAAACAACCGTTACTGGTGAATTGTGCAGGTCCAATACTCCTCCAAGATGGTGATCGTCTACATGATTGTGTCAGTTGCAACCCTGTAAAAAATTTATACTTTGCCGTACGAGTTCTCCCTTATCCTGCTTATTCACCAGACTTGGCCCCAACCAATTTTCATATGTATCGTTATTTTGACATTTTTTGGCTGGACAAACGGTTCAGTGATCGAAATGCTGTCATTACTGCTGTCACCAGCAGTTTGCAACATTGTAATGCCGACTTCTGTTACCGTGGCATTTTTTCACTGCCAGCACCTTGGGCACAATGTATAGCTGCTAAGAGCAGATACTTCACTGAATAAAATGTATTATTTTCCTTGATTCTGGTGTCTTTTTTTTTCTATCAAATTCCGCCGATACTTATGAAACAAGCCGATAATTTATGTAATATGCTCTATTTTTACTGAAAGTATCAGGACACTCTTCTTCATGTAGCATGTACGAAAACGATGCAGTTAGTAAGCAGTTGAACAAAGAATGGTCCGCTTATTTGGCGGGACAGGTTGCCACTTGGCATTTAGAAGATTCAGTAACTTATGGCGATTAGTGGTCGATGGCTTGTGCATCCGTATGCAGCGTTCCAGCACACCAATTCAATACGGAATCTGGGCAGGCCATGGTTGTACCTTCATGTCAGCATGAATTACCATGCATTTTTTGACCGAGCAGCATGGCATGGAGCATTGTCTGTTGCACTGCCAAAAAATTCTTCATCGGTCTAGGAAGGTGATTTCTAAAAATCACTTAGAACCTTTGGACAATAAGTCGCATGTTAACATAAGTCATGGGTCCCGCACTTACTGCACAGAACGCGGCCCACATATTCGGCAAGACGCTCTCCTGAAAACATTTCTATTTCAGACCACACGATTGTTATTAATATAACATTTGCCCAGTCATCAACTACTCCAACGGCGATGCCCCTATTACCATCGCAGACGACGAAAAATATCCATCTTTGAGGCACAAGGCTTCCTCTTTCCGGCCCTTACATTGAAGACTGAATTCTCATAAAGGACACGTTGCAGTATCCAAGGAGTTGGGCCAGGAGCTATGGCTGAAGAGCAGACGTCCACTGAAAAAGCAGCTATGATGTCTTGAAGTGCGCTTATGAGGTTCTTTAGCACTATCCACAAAAGAAAACTTTGATAAATGATTCTAGGGCATTGCACCTTTCGCTTCATACTTTAGCAAAACACCGTGCACAATGAATTGAGAGTTCTAGGTAAAAACAATGACTTCGTGAAATTACTTGACTAATGGGGCATTGTGATAACTTTTATGCATTGTGGGGCATACTTGACGGCCTTTCGGCTTGCTGGATGACAGATTTAATGCCATATTAGCTGCTGTTATATTTCTTTTACATTCAACATAAGTGTCCGGATACTTTTTGCAGGGCCGTGTAGATTACGGTTAATAATAATACAGTAGAATCTCGATAATCGAATCTTAAGAGCTAAAAGTTTCCATTTATAGTCATTTACGATTGAGGTTGTATGTGAGATATGAAATGGCAACAATGGAAATTATTTTAATGAAACAGAAATTTGTCCATACGAAAAACAATGCTGCAGCAAGTCATCATTTTATTCCACTTGTATCCAATAGGCTTCTTATCTATCTCAGTGTATTTCATTTGGTATCTATTGAGGTAAGGTAAGTTTATGGAATTGCTGATTCCTTCCCATTAAGAGAATGGTACACTTCGCTGTTAGTATCAAGTATCGCGTACGCTTATAAAGTCAAACTAAATTCTTTATAATTGAAAGCAAATCAGAATTGCGCAGTGGAATGGTGTTAGTATTGTACACTACTGTTTATAAAAATCGCAACACCCTGATGGAATAGCCCAATCTGCATTAAATTTGGAGCATTTGCATATCATGGGTCAGAAAAGAAACCATTAGATTTTCAGGTCAATACAATGCGTTTTATTGTCACATTAGTATCGGGTGAAACCACCGCGAGATGCAATTACAGCCTCTAAACGTCGTAGCATTGAGTCAAACAAGCTCTGAATAAGGGCCTGGGGAATGTCCTGCCATGCTCTGTCTACACGGGTATACAGTTCATCCACAGTTGCTGTTGCAGGAGTCTGACGAGCCAATCGATGAGCAACCCTGTCTCACACATGTTCGATTGGGCACATGTCTGGTGAACGAGCAGGCCAGGGGAAGGGCGTCTGATGTGCTTGGAAAAAGGCGAGGATATTTCTGGCCACATACGGTCGGGCATTGTCCTGTTGGAATACAGCGCCTGGAAGGTTCTGCAGGAAGAGGATGACCTCGGGTTGCACAACTTCCCTGATGTACCGGTCACTGTTCAGACTGCCATGGATTCTGATCAGACGGGAACGGCCATGGTAACTGATTGCACCCCACACCATCACCCCTGGCGTTTGTCCTGAATGACGCTGCAGGATGCATTCTGGAAGGTCGCGCTCGCCACGATGTCTTCTGACTCGTATCCTGCCGTCATGGTGCGGCAAGTTAAACCTTGACTCATCCGAAAACACAACTTGTTGCCATTCAGCTTGCTACTGTTGGTGTTGATGGGCCCATTGCAACCTGAGGCGCCGGTGGTTTTGAGTCAAAAGAATCCGCAACAATGGTACTCGTGCCATCAATCCTCTGGAAATCAAACGGCGTCGTACAGTGCTAGCAGACATTGTCCTGCCCACTGTAGCACCCCACTGTTGTGCTAACACTGTGGAAGTGGCTGTACGATCTGCTACACACTTGCGATAGAGGTGTCTGTCATCTCGCGGTGTCGTCGTGCTGGGTCTTCCTGAGCCTGGTCTTCGATGTGCTCTGTTCTCTTCGCTCCACTGCCTCTATGCACGCATAATTGTCGTTGCATTACGTCCTACACGAGCAGCAATGTCACGATACGACCATTCCGCTTCACGCAGACCAATTATGCGTCCTTTTTCAAAGTCTGTCAGCTGTTGATATGGTACCTTTCGTCGTCGTCGAGGCATGGTGTTCTTTCAAGCAATTACTCTGAAAATCTAATCATTTATACTCTGACCCAATGTATGCAAATATTGCAAATTGCATATGGATTAGACCATTCCATCAGGGTGTTGCAATTTTTATAAACAGTAGTGTATTTCTTAACGAAATGAACGAACGTTTTACAATACAACATGGTTGAAGGTAACAGCGACTAGTTTCGGCTTTTATTCCCGGTATTATAAAAGAAGAAATACACCAACTTTTATGCAAAATAAGAGGTGCTATCCAACATATCTGAGAGTTTGAATATTCCGCCCAAACCAAAAACAGTACGAGTATTGCTTTTACAGGTTCTTGGTGCAGCTTGGTACAGCTACTGCCTTACCAAGTTCGTAATCGTATGCGCATTTCTTTGTGAGTTATTGCTGATTATGTTGCAACATGTTCTTGTGCTTCTGGTAGTTATCAAATAATTCGACCTGATCAGACGGTCAACAGGAAGTTTAACTGCGAAGTTTTGAAGAGACTTAGAGAAAATTTAGCGCAAACGACCCGAGTTGTGGAAGATCAGTGACTGGTTGCTCCACCACGACAACGCGCCGGCAGACTCCTCCACGTTTTGAAGGAATTTCTGGCAAAAATAAACGGTCCCCAACCTCCCTACTCTCCTAACCTAGCATCCTACGAGTTCTGCCTCTTCCCTAAAATGAAAGAGTGGCAATTTGTTCCCATTGAAGATATAGTTATGTTTCCTACCAGGGTGCCTAGATAAGTGTGGAGAAGAGTGGTGACAACTTATTCCTTAAGCTTAAAGCGTGAACCGCCATTTTGAATCCACGGTCCCTGAGAGCAACAATGAATCGCCTTGGTTTATCATTACTAGAGCGCCAGACGAGAGAGGGGATGCCGGGATGGCCACGTTCATATCCCACATACTCAAGCCAGCGGTAACAACCCAACAACGTTATACAAATTACAATATACAAATTTTCCGCCTGAGTGGTCGAGTTGTTTCGGATGATGGCAGCGACTATAGCAGAGATGCGCGCTTCGCGACCAGGTGCATGTTTGTGATACCGTGCCCGGCATCTAGTGCGTCATCTGAAACAAATACTGTGTAATGGAGTGTTTTTATGCAATTAGAAGGGAGGGCTTCATTATTATAAGCGAACTTGAACTGTCTTCCAGCAAGCAGAATCTTCCAGCTGCTAATTGAATCCACGCCATAGCTGCTAGGGGTGGAGCAACACAGTATCACGGGGGTACTCATATAAAACTGGCCACTCAGTGTAGAAAAGGGAAGGAAAAATTTCGCGACCTGGACTCGAACCAGGAACACGTCTGCTCTTACTAATTGAGCTACTGCAGACATGAACCGTTATACTGTTACAAGATATACAATTCAACTTCCATGAAGCCAGCAATCAGTAGAGCAGTCTCCGACTCGCACGTCGGGAATCGTCGTTTTCTATTTTTTATTGTGATTTGAAAAAGTAACTTCAGTTAATTTATTATCTCCTGTTTGTGATAAATTTCATCAATTTATTTGATAGTTTAAGGGTAAAGATGATTCCCGACTTGCGAGTAGGGACCTGCTCTGTCGATTGAGGTACTTGATGGCTTTAGAGACGTCCATTTGGATATCTTATAACAGCATGGCAATTCATGGTTGGTTGGTTGATTAGAAATTTTTGGCGTCGACTACTAAGGTCATTTTGCGCCTTTTACACAAGTTATATCTGTACGCAGCCCGGGACAAACACAAACATCCATGCCTACGCCCTAGCTGTCTTGGCCACCTGGCCGGCTTAGCTCAAATAGTAGGAGCGGTGCCAGCGACAGGCACCCGATTCCGATCCAAGTCGCGGAGTTTTCCCTTCCCTTTTCTATTTGTTAATAATGCATGTTTGAAGAGATTTCTTCAGTTAATTTTTTTTCTTCTGTTTGGAATAAGATGGTTGCCAAACTTCTTCGAATTCTACGCAAGGGATACATGACCAAGATCCAAGCGGCAGCCTATCACGATCATTAAGGACTTTATAAGAAGTGAACACTTCAACCCCTCTAGCTAACCGTGTGCCTTGAACTAAGCTGATTTTCTATTATTTATTTGTGGAGGGGGGGGGAAGACAAGTCGGAAACTGTTTGTAATCAATTAAAATTTATCTTTAATTTATTTATTTGTTTGAAATAAAAAGTTATGTTTAATTAGTATTTTGCCTCCTTCTATTCACTCTGCCCGATTTCGACTTCACTCTGCAGTTAAGTTGGAAGATCGTAACACTTCGATTTACAGAGGAAAGTTATCCTCCGAAAAATTCTACTACTTCGAATTATAGAGGTACTAGCTTCGGAGCTGAAGAGTATAGCCTGAAACTTCAAATTAGAGAGGTTTCTGTTTTATCGAGGTTCTACTGTATTAGAATAAATTAATTGGTCATGTACATTTTGTTTTTGGTGATTCATTTCAATTTTACATACAGTATGCCCATAATTATGTTTTTATGAAAAAAATTACCTACCTGCAACCAACCAAGCAACATAAAATATGAAGATTAAACCGGTCAAGTAAAATAGCATTATGTGAAAAGTGCTCGCGGATTGTGTTTTCCGAGGAGAGTAGGGGCAACAGCCATTTATTAGGATGAGACAACCAGCTACAATCAAAAAAATTGGGATAAGTGGTTCTGCTGGGCAGTCATGGATATACACCGAACCTGTTAAAATAAAAAATACATATTATATTTCATATTTTCAAAAGTGAAGCATCCCTCAAAATGTAAGTAATTAAAAATAATTTAGATATCTGAAATGTCAAAATCATTGAAACTTGGCTCTTCCACCACCATTACTGATTACACTGTACAACATGTAAAATGTCCTTTAGATGAAATATGTTTTTTGTATATTTTTAGCTGAAAATGACGAATCTGTAATTAGTTTTTGTTTACCACGCACCATTTTCCAAAAAATCCACATTTTAGCTCTTTCCGTATCCATATTGTAGTACATATACATGGTGGTTTTGAATTGAGTACAGATTTTTTGGGAGATGATAGAAGTATTTTTTGTCCAATGAACATGGGGTCCCCGCAGCTCCGTTTACTTACAATACTGCATTGAACAATCAAATGACACCGGGACGCAGTGTGCGTTGGTAGGCCTAGATTATTTTATTTTTAACAATTAACACAAGCAATCTACTGTAATAACTTTTAAAGTAATTGTTTGCAAAGAAATTTCAAGGTGCACGTGCTTGTTTGTTGGATTGGTCGTAGCAGACCAGTTGCTTGGCCAGCGAGATCGCCAGATCTCACACCGATGGATTTTTTTTTTATGGGGAAGCATAAAATCAATGGTGTACTCCGAACTCGTAGATACCGAAGAAGAATTGGCGGCTCGTGTTGTCGCGGCAGCAGGTGACATCAGCGACCGTGCAAATCAACCGTTTCCACTCGTACATCAATCCATCATAAGGCGTTGCGAATTGTGCTATGAAGCAAATGGCGGTCATTTCGAACAATTACTGTAAAAATCATACAGTAGATTGCTTGTGTTAATTGTTAAAAATAAAATAATCTAGGCCTACCAACGCACACTGCGTCCCGGTGTCATTTGATTGTTCAATGCAGTATTGTAAGTAAACGGAGCTGCGGGGACCCCATGTTCATATGACATAAAATACTTCTAAGGACCTCTTCTATCATCTCCCAAAAAATCTGTACTCAATTCAAAAACACCCTTTAGAAGCGCTATGCGACCAGTTTCTCACTCTGAAGATCTTCCTATATGTGCAGCTCCAGATAAATATACTATTGATGCAAAAGAAGACACCTCCGATGATCCAAACCATCAAGATCCTGAATTTCAACCATCTACATCTATGACATGTTCACGTCATGAAATTACACAGGCAGAGCTTAACGATGGAATGGAAGTATCCTAGCTGAATATTGCTCGTCTGTTATCAGGGACACACCAGCAGATACCTACAAGTGGAAACGGACCAGAAAAAATCATTTTAGTGCTTGTGTTTTCTATAATCAAGCCTCTGTTACATTTCTCTGAGAAGTGGGTCTCCCTGTAAAACGGTACGTGATGGACCATATTGGTTTTGACATATGAATTAAGCACTTTTTGTTTATATAGAATCACAGTTTCATCAAAAGGACAGAAAAAATTCAAAGTTTTTGTATAGCGTTATTATCTAAAACATCAACCGAATCAGGAAGCGAAGAATATCTTATTCTGCTTCACGACCAGCTAGTTAAATTTGCCTCCATTGACATTGTTTAAGCGATCGAGTCAGAAAATAAGGAAATTCTAATGTATGCTTTTCAAAGGATCGAGTCAGAAAATAACTGACATTATATAGCAAAGTGATACTGATATCCGATGTTGCACGAGAAGGTTCTCTATCTTGAAAACAGAGGAGACCAATATTGTTCGAAAGGTCGGAAAACTATGATGTGTAAATACAATGTGCGATCAAAAGATTATTGACACCCCTCATAAATCATGGAATGTGCTAAATGTCGCATGACAATGACATGTAAATTATTTAAATAGCAATACACGCCTTCAGACACATATTTGCTTCATAATATATGGGTCGTTCAAAAAAGCTCAACGACTCCAAACGTGGAACCATCATACGATGCCACTTATGCAACAATCAAGTCCGTGAGATTTCCACCATTTTACAAATATCCCGTACAAATATAGGCAAGTGATTACGAAGTGGAAGACCCATGGAGCAACAACAATGCAACCACGAACTGGCAGACCCAAGAAAATGACAGACAGAAATCTTCGAGTGCTTGCAAGTGTGAATCTGCTTAAACGATTGCTACAGAGCTCAGAAGTTCTGCTTTCTGTGTTGCTAGCACAATCAGTATTCGTCGGGAACACCATTGAGGTCGTGCTATTGCTCACAAGTCCTTCATCACTGGCAACATTTCCAAGCGACGTTTGGAGTTGTTATACTGGTAGAAAATTGAGCATGGAACACTGGAAGTTGTGTTTGGTGGATGCCTGGAGAACGTTTTCTACCTGAATGCATGGTGCCCACTGTGAAGTTTGTAAGAGGTAGCATCATGGTTTGGGGCTCTTTTTCATTGTTCTGACTGGGCCAGCTTGTTGCTGATAAACGATAAATGCTGCTTTTATCGAGACATCCTGGATAACTGTGCATTGCCAATATTGTGGGAATAGTGTGCAGTTAATAAATTGAAATAACATGCTTTATTAGAACAAATTAAAAATTATATTTTTATTGAAAACAAACTTGCAATTACAATATGAAAAAATTATCGACATTTCTTTAAAATTCACAAATTTAAAAAAAAAAAATAGATTTCATAACACGTAGCAAGCTGTATAATTTCAATTATCCAGTCACAGTTGAATTATTCTATTCTAATCGCCTAAAAATAAATAAATTTCTTTTTTAAATTTTTCTTATCCAGAAAAAATTGATTAACAATGTAATTGGAAGCTGGACATTAGTTAATACGAATAACAATGCACTATCTATGTGATGCAACAATGTATTCAGTTTCATTGCGGAGGCCTTCTCTCTCGGTAGTCACGGCCTTATGCATATTTATTTTTAAAATTGTGTTTTTAAATTTTAAAAAAGCCATAAAAAATTAAAGGGTAAATTAGCGTTGCCTTCAGGTGGTGTTTTCTGAAGCAGTCTGCGCCGATGTAGATTGCGCCACGGGTCTTTGACGTCATCTGGATCGAAGTAGGGAGACCGCTAAATCGTCGAGTGCAACGTCCATTACTTATTAGTCCAAGATAACGAGATTAATATAATTAGAGTGGAAATAAACGTATCATCATTATGAAGTCGAAGTAACTGGCGTCAGGCATGACAGTTGAGGCTTGAACTAATAAGTAATTACTTATTATTCCAAGGTTGAGCTTTAAGATGTATGCAAGCTGCAGCTAATAAGATGGATTTCCTTTTTTTAGATTTTATTCTAGCTTAATATTATTATTATTTAGCAATGTAGTGACATTTACGAAGATGCTTGCTCGGCATTCAGTTGTTCGAATAAGAGAGAAAAACAATCGGATATCAACTTTCACAAGTAATTAGGCCTAGCCTTCTGCCGCCTATCTTGTTCATTATTGCCTGTATTCTGATTTCCTGATTAGATTAGCCGTTAATATTTAGGGAAAATAAAGATAAAACTTAGCAACATGTCAACGCACTAGCACAATATATTTTCTGTATAATTTCTTATAATTTCTTATACTCCGATTTATCCGTCGCTAAAAAGTCGGTTATCCGGACGACTACACGGTAAATTGACATCTTCAGCCAGTTCTTTAGTGTAGCGGGCTTGAGATTCAGCTTACAGTGTAGCGGTCCGGATGACCAACGTTTAAGCGACGGACAAATCGGAATTTCCATAAGAAATTATACTGAAAGTATTTGGTGCTAGTGCGTTAACATTTCGTTAACTTTCATCTTTATTTTCCCTAAGTATTAACGAATCCTCAATCAGTATGAGCCTTGGTATACTAAAACACACATATACCAATAGCATTTATACTCTTCTCACCCCGAGAGCAAAATTTTGAATCTACATTTGTTTAAAAAGTGAATACTGTATATACTTACCTTGCCACTATATCATAACAAGAAATTAATCCTCCCGAGGAAGGTATAGAAAAGTAGCGAATCCCATGAGATCATCTGTTTTTATCCTTTTATTTCACGTTTTAACCCCCTTCCTCCTCACTCTTTAAATAGAAAATTGATTTTCTCTTTCGTTTCTGATCATTTCCGATCGAATGATATACAGGGCGATTTACATCGAATGTAAAATACTTAAAGGGGGTATTATAGAGGTTAAGATAAACACAAAACGTCCTATGAACATGGGTTCAAATATGAACGATAACTGAGATATGAACAGAAATAAAA
>JAHWFO010038065.1:0-62885 GCA_023313115.1 Rhysida immarginata | reverse complement strand
GTTCTACAGGCAGCAGATGATCACTTTGGAGATGCTGATTTTGTTTAACAAGATGACAACGCCTCCTGTCACATAGCGAACAAGTGAACAATTGGTTGCGAGACAAACAAATCTCACGTTTACCATGGCCTGCCAATAGTCCGGATCTTAATCCAATTGAAAACGTCTGGGCCCACCTGAAAACATTAGTGCGGCAGAAGAAGCCACAAAACATCACAGAGTTAAAGAACGCAGTTCGAGAATCCTGGAAAGAAATACCTCCAGAATTATGTGAAAACCTCGTAGCATCGATGCCAAGGCGAATTAAAGCCGTAATCAAAGCTAAAGGAGGACCGACACAATACTGAAAGTGTATATTCCATATTTTTGTTACACGAAGCAGTGTATTCCATATTTATGTTGAGATAATGTATTAAAAAAATATTGTTACTCGTTTAAGTTATAACTTTTGAAAACCACCTTTTGTTTAACATGGTACAATATGGATAGAAGAATTCATAAAAACGTTTTGTCACATTCTCTGGATAATTTGTAGCTTAAAAAATTATCTTTTCAATGCTGCAATAACATTTAGAAAATATTCCACACTTATGTTGGGGGTTGTAATTTCATTTCGGATGACATTAACGTTGATACATCAGCAGATTACCTTGAATCATAGACGTTTAATGTGCCTGCTGGATATGAAAAGACGCCATCAACATCGCAGAAAACAACTTTTCAGACATCTGACTATTCATCTAAAAGACCTTTAAATTGGACTCAGCCCAAAGTAAATGAATTAGCTATCGAAATCAGTGATCACGCCTGGAAAATTTTTTTAGAGTAAACCGACACACTTTCACGCATTTGTTTGGTGTAGGAACATCAACTGTGCATGCGTGCTTATTTGAATTTTGTCTATTGGTAGTTGATGTGTTAATGGACAAATTTATTGAATTTCCTAAAAACGAAAAAGATTACGACAAGCTTCGCTGTGACTTTGAAGGAATGTGGCAATTTCCTCAATGTTTCAGCTATTGATGGCACCCATATAGCTATTGGCCTCCAAAATAATTTGCCGAAGATTATTACAAGTACAGAGTTTCTACAGGATTGTTTTTTAGCTGCGTGTGATGCAAAGTAGAAATTCACGTATGTCAATTTTGGTGCAGAAACAATGATGCTCATATTTGTTAACAAGTCAACTAAACAAAATGCTTGAAAAAATCAAACTATTGCTAAACATCGGAAAAAATAGGAAATATTGATGTTCCTCTGGTACTTCTTGGTGACTGCGTTTCCACTTATGTCATCGCTTATGAAACCGTTCCCCGATGACATAAGAAAAAAAACTTCTCAACTATCACCTATCACGAGCACGCCGAGTTTTTGAAAATGCTTCTGGACGTTTTAAAGTTTTATAAAAATGAAACTTGAAGTGCCTCTGAAAAATGTGATAACCATTGTCAAAACTTGCTACAGCATTCTCCATAATATCTGTGAGGAAATGAGGGATTATGTTGAGCCGACATGATTGGAGGACTGTGGACAGCAAACCTCAAATAAACCTACATCACATACCGGGTGGGCAAGAAATAACGTCAGGTGTTCAGAGCTCGCTAGGGGAAATTCTGTTAGGCCAAATGCAGTACATTTTGGTGTATATACTTAGTGGAACATGCAGTTTCGATTTCTGCGAAAAAAAGTACCAAAAGTTGCCTTTGGGGGCGCTTATTTCAAGAAAACAAGGAATACATTTGCATAAGCGCGTTCTGTGTTGAGCAATTATGACAATAAAAAGCAAGGCTGAGGATTCCCCATCATTCACGAACGAATGGCCTGACGATGACGCTTACTCTGTCTGACCGGGCGTTATTAGTCAAGTTGTTTTATCAGAAGAGCGACAATGCAGGTGCTGCTCTTCGTGAATTCCGGCGATTGAAAACTTTACGAAGAGGACCGATGAGCATAACTAACTTACGGAAAAGGATTGAACGATTTGAATCTACCGGAACTCACGAATCAGGCAGCAACACGTTGAAGAAGTTGCAACTGCTGTTGTGGAACAGGAGATGACTACTGTGCAGGGTACCAGCAGTGCACACGCAACAGCACGCCAAACAGATATCCCATATTCCACGGTGAGGAAAATATTGCATAAGATATTGACATTTTATTCCTATAAACTCACACCTGTTCAACAATTGCTTCCTGGAGATGAACGTACCCGAACTGACTTTTCGTTGAGATTTTTAGCACATATGGAAGTGGATGATGCATGGCCATGGCAAATTTTATGGAGTGATGAGGCACATTTTTATTTGAATGGTGATATCAATACCCATAACTGCCGTATTTGGGTTGCATCAAATCCACAAGTGTGTCTGCCAACTCCTATGCATTCACCGAAACTAACAGTATGGTGCGGCTTTACTGCTTCTTTCATCATCGGCCCGTACTTTTTTGAAGAAATCCGTCCCCGTGGACCGGTGACTTGTTCCGTCAATTCTGCCAGGTATGCCGATATGCTTGAGAATTTTGTGATACCACGATTGCAGGAAAAGGGTTGTCTGATTTCTACCATTTTTTGCAGAAATCGAAACTGCATGTTCCACTAAGTATATACACCAAAATGTACTGCATTTGGCCTAATAGAATTCCCGCTAGCGAGCTCTGAACACCTCACGTTATTTCTTGCCCACCCGGTACTTTATTGGGAAACTCTAACAGTGCAGCACAAAAGAATTAGAGATGCATTTGTAACCCATTTCTTTGATAAGAAAAATAGGCAATAAATATTGATTTGTTTTTCTGGAAATTGTTGTTAACTTTAATCACAAAATCTTAATATAATCCTGAAACCACATGCAATAATAAGAAGCTGATACAAATTTCAATGCCGTAAATTTATTACTTTAATTAAAACTAATTGAACTGTAAGCTTTTTTGGTGAATTTAATCTGTTACCTCTCTGTGTGAGATGAGCACTTATCAAATGCAATGAAAGTATAGTAAATACAATGTGATGAAAATTAAAAAGTGGTTTTTATTGATATTAAATATTATTAGAATTATCAAATGAATTACAATAATAATATTATAATATTATTTATTGGAATTCATTTTATGATCAAAATAACTAAACAACTTAACATTAAACTGTCCCTGAAGTTTAAAGCTTTCCTTGTATAATTCAGTTTGTTCATGTAATCGGAAGAAAATAGCCTCATTTCTCGATTTTGCACCTTCATCCTGTTCTCGAAGATATTTTAGAACTTCTTGGGAATTTTTTTTGTCGCGATTCCTTCTATCGCAAAAGCGTTTTCTTTCCTTTCCTCTATCTTCCCCCCCCCCCCCACAGGATTGGCCAGTTCCTCTTCAGTTGGTGTTGCTGTTGGTAGTAATGGTAACTGAGATGGTGAGGGTGTTGAAGTTGATGGAGTTGGTGTTAATGAAATTGGTGTGGATGTTGATGGTTCACTGGTAGCTGAATTGGACCCTTCAAATAATAAGAATAATAAAATTGTGATGATGAGATAATATCAAGTTTCAACAACTGTTTATTTTAAGAATATAAAATATAACGACTCAACTAAACAATTTCACCATCCGAATAATCTTCAATGCTGTAAGTCGCAACCAGAGACAGATAAAGATACTTGGCATTTTCGAATTTTCCCATAGCAAACGTGTAATATGCGTCCTGCAGTCTCTTTTCATGGCGTTCACGACGCACTCGCCATCGCCCGTCAATCTTATGGAGCAAAAACCTTGACTTTTCGGAGATGGCAACCTTAGCCCAGTCTGTGGTCCAATGACGGTGCTCACGTGCAAAGGTCTAGGCATTGTTGATGATGACCACTGGTCAACATGGGTGCAGCAACCATGCGTCGACTGTTCAGGCCCATCCGTAGCAGGGTGCGTTCAACGGTAATGTCGGATACACGTCTTTTGGCACAACTGTTAAATCTGGTGTCAGTTGATGGACTGTGATTCTCCTGTCACCTTTTACGAATCGTCGTAAGCGCCGCTTACCTAGTTGGTCGATGACTCGTGACCATTTACAGTGATGGCGTTGGGACGGGATTTCTGTCCCTGTTGTCCACTCTTTGTACACCTTCACAAATCGCGACGTTTTGGAGATGGTGCCACCTTGCTGCGATAGCCTATTATCATCCCTTTTTGTATGTCCGTTAATTCCGGAAGTTTACCCATCTTGAGGCTCGTGCACCTGCCGTTTGATGCACCAGCTTTGAAGCTTTCTCAGCCTGTTATGGAAATTTTGCAATGTGTAATCGTTGTTGGGGCGAACCATGTATGTTCCTTGAAGGGGTGCTGGTCATAATTCATTGTAAGAATTTAAAATAATAAAATTCGTGCAATCTTAGGTGAACTTGTTTTATAATGAAATAGGAAAAGTTATATTAGACGAAACACATAATTTCGGATTGTTAAATTCAGCCCATTTTCTGAGCTTGATACATCTGAATCGGTAGATTTATAACTTTATGGTTATCCTCAACTTTATATACGGAAATTGTGAAATTTGATAGTATAACTATCAACTTAGTCTGAAATAAAATAAGAAATGAGAAACAAGAGCCAGAATCTTGGCTCTAATTAATTCCAATTCTCTAAAATTGCAGTAAATATAGGTTACTGGAGTTTTTTTTTTTACTTTAAGGTACTCTTTGTTTACGTCTTGAAATACTTTTGGCTTTGCAGATTGGTTAGGTTGAATACTCATAATACTCTTGAGTACTCGATATTTTCAGGAAAAGTATCAGTAATCCTATCGATTATTTTACTTTTTACGATGACTTTGACTTGACACGTGATTTGGCAGCGCCCTCTTGCTTCGCAATATTTGGCCCATCACTGATGGTTAGGCGTCCATTCCAAGGTTGGTATTCCACGTTTGTCTGGCTGCACTGGAAACGTCGACGCTACTTGGCGACTGTCTCTTATGATTGGGCATCGTTACCATAAATGCCCAATAATTCCTCATGGATATGTTTGGCGTTGTTCCCCTTCAAATGCAAGAACTTTATCACAGCTGCGCCATGTTTCTTTCGACGCTCTGGTGGCGTTTTGCGGTACTGCACGAAGCGCCGCTTGCATCCAGACTTGAGGAATGTCGCTTCCCAGTGGCACCACACAATTTCAAAAGCGATCGTTCTTTCATGTTGATTGCACTGATTTTATGACCGTCCTTCTTTGCTGGAGTTAGAAAAAATTCTGAATAATTGTGACCGGAGAACATAAAGACACAAGCTGAAGGCAAACCGAAGAGATTACAGGATAGAATTGATGAGTAAATTTAACAGCACATGCACATGCACACGCACAATGTGATGAGAACATAAAAGATAAACAAAAAGATTCACAAGATGATTGTTTTTTTAAATTCATTGTAATCCAATACGTCCATCCAGAGCCTGTATGGCCTGAGGCCGACGAGTTGGGTCTCAGGATGGACCAGGATTAACGACTGCTGTATGATGGTCACAGCAGCGGGGGGGGGGGGGGTGAGATCTTGAGTCACTGATGAGTCGTCCATCCCGTGACTAGCTGTGCCTGATGCTGCTTAACTTTCACAGAAGTTATGTTTCAGTGAAAGCCCACCAGGCCATGCCCTCCCCAGAGTATTCATCTTACATGGACCAGAATACCATTTTCTGTTTGAGAGAAATTGTTACTTGATTTCATCTTGAAAAAAATTACTTAACCCTGACTGAATAACTCCCTGATAATTTTAAAAACTTTATGGGTTCCTTTGCTCTCAAAACAACACAAAACAGTTGGTACCTTATACGGCATTTTTACGCGATAAGGGAGTTTAAAGTTGATACAGTCGAAAATAGTGAAATCCAAAATTGGTTCGGCGTCACAGTTTTCTACACCAATTTAGTGTGAATTTGTGAACGGGCGTTGTTGGCAGAGAACTGATTGGCTCAAAAGGACTCCCAACGAGATTAAATGGTGAAAATTATTTAAATTTTTTACAAAATGATCTTGTGGAGGCCATGGCAGATTCGGATGTCACTTTATCAACACGCCAGAACACGATATTTCAGTGCGATGGTGCCCCTTGCCACTTTGCAAGAGAGGTTAGAGGCCAAGGTCCCCTGACCTGAACCCAGAGAGGTGGATTGGCCGTAATGCACCAATCGCCTGGCCTCCAAGATCCCCTGACCTGAACCCCATAGATATTTTTTATCTGGGACTGCTATCACGAATGCTCGAGTTTGGAGGAGTTAAAAACTAAATTAAATGAAGCTCAAGAAATAACACGACAAAAAACGATATATATATATACTTCGCGAACAACCGTGATGTCAGATGAGAACGCCCGCCATCAGCGGAGAAGGGAGCAAAGGAGCAGAAGTGGTTAGTAGAAACGATGGCGACGGAATAGACAAGACGTATGGAAGACTGTTGAAGGAAAAAGAAAATGTACCAAGAGGCTTCGCCCAAGGAAATAAGTGATGAAGAAGTGCAACGGCATAGCCAGAACCTATTGTATTCCTCCATGCCGAAGGCGGTTGAGGCTGAAACACTGCTGCTAAGACATTTAGTGCATTTCTGTTTCAATGTAGTGTACGTGGGGCGAACGGAAGTTGTTTTACTGGGGAAGCATTAACGAGCTCCGTAGCCAGCTTGACCTATAGAATATCTTCATGCAGACTGCACGGGTATTTAACAAGCGACTTGGGAACGATACCAAGATATATAGAATAAGGTACCGCCACTTTGGCTGGCGAGCGACATTCGCGGACAAGCGTCGCTTCGCATGACGTCACGAAACAGAAACCGGTAATTGACGATCGCTTAGATATTACGTAAAATCGAAAACACTAGTGGAGAATTTCAAATAATTTCTTTTTATTTCACCCTGTACTTTTTAAATTACCCGTATTAAGTAACTATTGACTTAAGGACTTAACTAACTAAACGACTTAATTAATTAAACAGAATAAACAACTTACTTTAGGTGAAATTTAAAAAGTTATTTAACGCCGGGTGCCTCTGTTAGTGAAAAATAAAATCAGGCTTGGTTGCTTATAAAACAAGAAGTAAACAGAGTTTAATGAACATTAGGCTATGGTAAACACTCAAATTAAGTTGGGAATATTATATTTATTTACGAGGGCGTATTGAAAAGTAATGCCTCCATGGCTGTAACTTTATTTGTTAACCAATTTTCAAAATTCTTTTTGTATCTTATACTCACATTTGTCCTCTAGTAATGCACTATTCACTTTTCGACATAGTCCAGATCCCTTTCCACGCATTGCGCCAACGTGTGATTAGTTGGGTGAACCCGTCGGAGAGGAATTCCGGAGTTGTTGTCGACACCAGGTTTGAATGGCAGCTTTGGAGGCTCTTCTGGAGTACGATAACGTCCGCCCGCACACGAGTCGCCACACACCAGAAGCGTTGCAGCGCCTACAGTTCAAAGATAAAAAATTGCGGTTCAAAGACTCTGCAGCTTGCCACTTTCACCGCTTCCTAAAGAAGAAAGAGCCCCTTAAGGGACATGAGTTGGTTCTGAAGTAAACGCTGCCATTCAATCCTAGTGTCGACAACAACTCCGGAATTCCTCTTAGACGTGTTCACCCAACTAGTCACGCTTTGGCGCAATGCGTGGAAAGGAAAGGGGACCACGTCAAAAAGTAAATAGTGCATTACATAGAGGACAAATGTGAGTATAAGATACAAAAAGAATTTTGAAAATCGGTTAACAAATAAAAAAGTTACAGCCATGGAGGCGTTACTTTTCAATACGCCCTCGTACAACGATTTATTACTGTGTGGATAATTTGTTTATCAACCGTGAAAATTTCTATTTTCTTCGCCAACGTCGGAATTTTGAATTCTACTGACTGATTTCTGGTGATAGTTTCGCAATTCTTTCTTTGGCTCGTTTTAAAATCTCACGCTTCTCATAACGTTTATGTCGATTGATGGTATATGCGTTACGTTTTCTCCGGTATTGGCAGCATTTGCTCTTGTATGTGATGATATTTCAGAATTCAGTGATGGTACTGCTCCCTTCTTCCCTTGTGGGTAATCTAATAGTTCATTTTTCAAATCACGGTCATAGTCTGAAGGTTTGAAATGGGCTGAACACATTTTGATATAATTTGGATTTAGTCTGTCAGCTCTTTTACAAAACGCTATCCATGCTTCCTTATAGAAGCATCTTTTGAAATTGAATGATAAATTCTGTTTATTGTTTTTGTCGCATGATTTGAACAAGTGGCAACTGAGCAAGAGGATGTATTTTTTGATATTTTCACATAGTTTTTACTAAACGAATTATTTATTACTCGAAAAATTTGCGATTCACAGTTCATGACTATCGATTTAAAAAAAATATTCTAAGTAATGGAAAACTAAGCCTAAAATGAGGTATACGGTTTAATAAAGATTATTAAAGGTTGAATTTGATGAAAAAAATGTAAAAGAATCTCCGATTTTCCCCGTTCAGTTAATGAAACTCGCACATCCCCAAGTGCTTATCCCCTGGTACGATACAAGGAAGTGAACAGCGTGAACGTCTTGTGCGAGTGCAGAGTCGACTTGAACGGTAAGTGCTAGTATCCGTTATTTACTTTTTGTTTTGTCCCCGCTGCGCAACTACGGTGATTAACTTGAATATGTATGTCAAGCCTTCAGAATTAATGACATAATTAAAAGGGGGGCGTTTATAATTAATATTCAGTAGAATAATCGCTAAGCCAGTGGGGTATCTAATAGCTATCAAGTTTAGCAACGTGGCGAATTTGTTTAAGTGTTAATGATTCGTCGAATTTCTCAGCTAACTGTCTGTGGCGTGTCGCAAATGGCAACTATCTAATTTCAGTTATCTGTATTTTATGAAAGTTTGTGTTTATAGTATGCAACCGCTTAATTCCCCTTAATAGTGCGCGTTTTAGGGCTTCATGTGAAGTGTCGATTTAAATGAAATATTCCTTCTACACCATAGTTGATCTGAAGTGAATGATGTGTGTAGTGTTGCGCTCCTCAAATTCTTTCCAATTTAATAAAGAGCTAGTCGCTCTATTAAATGTGATTTTGAAAAGCTCCAGCAGAGTGGTGCTATCTTCTATTGTTTGGTGTGACCATTTAGTGTCAAGTGAATGTCACATTTTAATGCGACAAAGCAAAGTCCTGATACAACGTTAAGTTTAATTATCTAGTCCTGCTATTGATTCAATACCGTAGAGTGTAGTACGAGTGATTCAATACTCGTATTAAGCTTCGATAAAGTCAGCGTTAAAATTTTTATTCCGTACAAATCCCCCCTTTATTTCTGTCTCTAACACAAAACCGTTTCCACTGCACTGATTTATACAAGGGATATACAAGGAATACAAGTATAATCTTGTGACAGAAATAAGGGATACTTCTATGGGATCAAAAGCGTTTAACGACTTGGCCTCTGTCCAGCAAAACAAGCGTGTTTGGGCGTCATATTGAAGATTTAGTATCTTAGGGAAACGAGCTATTGCGCTCGCAACGTGTAGAGTACCACAGAGACTGAACTGGTTGTTTATGTCCCTTATGGTGGAGTTAATTACTGATCACTTCACACGAAATAAGGGATAATTCTATAAAAAATAATCGCGAGCAGTTCCAGCTACACGTATAGAGGCAAACCTCATACAAGATCTGACGCAGCGGTGCGCAGTCTGGCAGGCACACCATTGCAAAGAGTGGTCAGTGAAATCCCCGTACCTTACTTTCACGGAAGAAGCAACGAGGACCCTGAGCAATTCATTAAACACTTCTCTACGGTGGCAAACAGAAAAAATTTGATGCCAGACGAGTAGTTCTTCTTTTTCCCCACATGTTTAAAGGAAACAGCAATAGACTGGTATAATGACTTTGCTTTGGGAAGATTTGACCTCAACTGGGACTTGCTTTGTACAGTCTTCATAAATACGTTCGCAAGTGGCCAATCCAGTTATCGAGACGTACAGATCTACAGAAGCTAAAACTCAAGGGTGCGAACATAAGGGACTATGTACTTAATTTTAGAAAGTTGGCCAATGGGCTCATGGACACCACTCATACTGAAAAGTTTTACTTCTTTATCCAGGGTCTTCCTCCCAAAATAGCCACAAAAGTGAATTTGAGTGGATGCAGAACAAGCCTTAACATGGTTGGAAAGATGGTTCAAGGCTCACGATATTCCAGAACCGGCGGAATGGGAAACAGCAATGGAAGAACCCATGCAAACTGACATGATGCAAATACGACCACATCAGGAAGGTCGTGTACGGAAGTGCTTCAAGTGCAGCAGTCCCAACCACCTAATTAGCGACTGTCCCAGTAATACATCACAGTTTCTTGTGGTAGCCATAACCATCAAGAACAAAGTGTGTAAAGCACTAGTCGAAACGGGGCGCTTGAGTGTTTTATGGGCTTCCAAACGGCTAAGTAACTAGGATTAAGTACTAATCGCCCTATTAAAGGAAAGCACATAGCCTTTGCAGATGGACATAACACAAGAGTTAACACTATAGCAGAGCAAGTGCCTTTCAAAAGCGCCCAGTATCAAGATAGGATGACATTTAATGTAATTTACATAAAAAACTTCGATATCATTCTAGGCAAAATTGGACCACTGAAATCCACATCATCGTCAACTGGGAAAAGAAAAAATGTGGTATAAAAATTGAAGACAAGGTATGCTGGCTTTCATCAATGGAGAGAGAAATGCTCATCCAAAAGTGATCAAGCATCTAACAGGAAGCCAAACTCTAAAGCAACACCAGTAAGGTCGATACAGTCAGTAAATCCTTCTCGGAAGCAGCAGAACTGAGTTAAAAGGCAAAAATCCAACCAATTTCCTAATCTACAGGAGCGAAGAAAGTTCTTCTGTATGAAAGCTCGGCAACAAAGGCATAGAAAAGCTGGCTCAAATTGACTGTGGACTAATCACGATAGGGGTGGAACACATTACAAGGGCCATAAGAGTAATTATGGTACTAGTGCTCCAGGTCGCAAGAGTGGTATGCAGGCTCTTGTCAAGAATGCAGATCAGGCCGGGGAGCATATCACGGTCCGTCTGCAAGCTATATAAAACGAGATATATACGAGGGGCGATTGATAAATAAGGTCTCCATGGCTGTAACTTTTTTATTTGTTAATGGACGGATATATATTAAGAGAAGGACGAGACACAAGAACCCTGGAATGCAATAAATAATAGTTATTAATTAAAAATACAAATTAAATAAAAAATAAGATATAATAAACAAAAATAATTAATCAAAATCAAAATAAAAAGCTGACGTTTCGGATAGAGACTATCCTTTATGAAAGCAAAAAAGGGATAATTCTCTAAAAGCAAATAGAATATTAGAGAATTATCCTGAAGTTATGAAAGTTGTAAATCGACAATCGAACAGTGTAGTGAAAAAGAAAGACGCGAGTGGTCCAGGAGCCAAGCTCACTTTGCACGCTCGCCCAAAAAGTAAACCAGAGGAAGTACACTGAACTGGGAGAGAAGCCTGATGAACCTCTTTAGTCCTCCAGAGAATGAGTCCCGAGAAGGGACGAGTCAGATTGTGGATTGACGAATAGAGTCCCCAAAAATCAGCAGGATCTAGAAGATCCAATAGTTGGGGAAGACGGCCTTGTTAACGTCATCAAAGCAGACATCCAGGACATGGCGGGGTCTTTGAAACCTGAGGAGACCCTTAACAGCGAGTGGGTGGTCCAGGATACCAGAAACCAGGGTGTTTTCATGATTCTCCATCTTGGGTAGCATGTTCTTCATAAGAGTCTGGACAAAGGTGCCTATGTGGGTCATCCCCAGATCCTCATAGATAGAGTGGTTGTTGGCAACTCTTCTGTCAAGTTGGGCAATGGACCGGAGAGCAACATTTTGGAAGGTCTGGAGATCCTTCCACCTAGATTTGCAGGCAGAGCCTTGGGGTACACCAGCATTAACATCGCAGGGTTCAGACAAGCAGTCCCCAACCTTAACACGAAAAGTCCTCTTTGACAGGAAGGAGCGAACCAGAGCAATTAGATCGTCAGGGAACCCGTAGGTAATCATTTTGTAAATGAGCTCATCATGCCAGACTTGATCAAAGGCCTTTTGGACATCGAGGAAAATGAGGCCACGAAACATAGAGAGGTTGAGAGGACCGTTTAAATCAGCAACGAGCCTCCATAACTGAAGCTGACAAGAGTGGCCTGGACGGAAGCCAAATTGCTCACTACGAATGAGGTTGTTTGCCTCGCAGTAGTCGTTGAACCTCTTGAGTATAGTGCGTTCAAAGACCTTGGAAAGCATGGGCAACAAGCTAATGGGCCTATAACTTGTGGGAAGAGCAGGATCCAGTCCAAGTTTAGGAATGGTGATGATGACTGAGTCCTTCCAGGCACTAGGGAAATGGCCGCTAAGCCAGCAGTCATTCATGACCTTGGTGATGATGCAGATAACACTGGGAGGCAAATTCTTGAGAGCACTGTTGGTAATGGTGTCGATGCCGGCTGCCTTTTTGCTTTTGAGGCGCTTTATGATGTCCCATATTTCAGAGGTGCCAATGACATCAGGAGAGCCAAGAGCGTGCTGTGTGTGGTCATACCTATCACACACGTCTTTGACTTCACGAGTAATATTGACCAGATCATCCTCTTTGGGCGTACAGAATTGGCTCTTCAGTGAATCGGCGATAATTTTTGCTTTGTCCTGGTCATTGCTAACGAAATCGCCACCCTCTGTAAGCAAAGGAGGAAGAACAATAGTCCTTTTGCTTTTAAGGGCCCTGACCATACTCCAGAGAGAGTTATCCTGGACGGACAGACTTTTAACTTTGTCGTTCCATCTTTGATTCCTTAAATCCTTAATCTGATCACTTACCTTGCGGGATAGCCTGTTGTACTTCGTATTGAAGTGGAGAAATCTGGTACGCTGCCAAAGTCTTCTGAAGTGGTTTTTTTCGTGGATGAGTTGCCTGAGGGAGGGAGGAAGTTCCAGGTGGACTGGCCGCTTGCAATCCACCGGAGTAGCACTAGCATTTGTAGCCATCTTGATGAAGTGAATGACCTTTTTGATATTTTCGTTAATGTCACTGCTGGCGACGGGATCCTGATAGGGAATGTTACTGTCGTTCATAAGTTCTCTAAAAAATTTCCAGTCCTGCTTATAACTAAGATTTATTCTCAGGTCGATATTTATCCCCTCAAAATTTAGTGCAACTGGTAGGTGATCAGATGATAAGGCATTTACTGTAAAAATATTGTAGGGTTTGAAAAACCCCTTGAGAACAGCAATGTCGAGCACATCACTAGCGGGTGAGTGATCACAGTAGTATGTATCTTCAAGAGGGCCAATAACCGAAGTGTCGATCTGATCTACCATGTACCTATAAAGTAGAAAAACCACTTTGATTAGTGCATCTGCAGTTCCAGTGTGGGTGTTTCGCATTCAAGTCACCCGCTATAACGACTGGAGTGGGCCTAGACAGTAGTTCATCTAAGTCGTGAGGGTCTAACTTGTGCCTGGGTGGGTTGTATAGGGAAGTAAAGTTCACCTCTCCAACATCACCATCTTTGATGACAATGGAAACTGCTTCCATATTAACAAGGTTAGGTGTGACATTCTTAGTGTGATTAATACCTTTTTTGACAACAATAGCTACCCCACCAGAAGCTGGAACTGAAGCTTTTTTAGGGGGCCTATCTTTCCGGTAAACATAGTATTCTGGTAAATTGAAATCCTTACTCTGTTCGAGATGGGTTCCGCACAGGAAGGCAACATCGATGTTCCAGCTTGTGAGGAAATCGTAGAACTCATGACACTTGCGAGGGATGCCCCTCGCATTCCATATAGTGCAACGTAGCTTACCTTGATTTATAACTTTGTAGGGCTGTCTATCCATGATTATTTTCTTGTCTCAGTTTGAGTGGTCTGCGGCAACGCTTTTCCACTATCCTTTAACATATTCATTAGGTTACCCAGATACCTTTGAATTTTAATCAATTCGTGGTCAGCGACTCCCTTACCAATAGAAGCAGAAGCAACCGATGCGAAAGATCTTCCCTCAGTTACTTTGGAAGTTTTATTCCTTTTAACTTGTGGGTATTTGGGACATTTACTATAACTCGATGTGTGCTGGCCTTCACATCGAATACACTTAGGAGGGTCTTTACCTTTTATCTTTGTGCAGTCCCGTGACTGGTGGTCGCCTACGCACTTGTTGCAACGCGGTGACTCTGTGCAGCCCTGGGACACATGCCCAAAACGTAGACAATTGTAGCATTGTAAGGGCTTCTTGTTGCCCCTAAACAATTCAACCGTTACAGCAAGTGGATCCACGCGCTTTAAATTTAGGAAAGATTTATTATGCTCAGTGTTTTGTAAGAGGACTAGGACCATTGGAATCTCAACTGCACCATTTGCCTTTTTAAGTTGTACTAACGGTTTATATATAGTTTGCATGGGGAATAGTAAGACGGTATTGGCTGAAAAACAAGAAGAGGACAAATGAGATTAATTAGAAGAACTGTTGGGATAGGACAGGAAGGAGGACAAATAGGAAATAATAAGGGGGCGGCGAGAAAAATGCAATAGGATGACACATAAGAAATAGAAATTATAAAAACGTTTAGGAATGATAGGGTGCCTAGCATAAAGAATTCCTTGAATTTTCCTCGATATATCTTGATTATCAGCAGACAAAAAAGGCTGTCATGAAAGAATATTATTGACATTGTTCAAAATGTTCGATTTTATGATTCTTTGACTGTTCCCGGTTAAAAAAAATCCCTGACAATTCCCGGTCGCTAGTCACCCTGTAAAATAGTCCCACATATAAGAGCATCGGGTCAAAGGTAGAAAAATATGAAAAACATTGAAGAACATTGAAAAGAAGAAATAAAAGATAAGATAAAGAAAAAAGAAAAGGGCCCATAGGGCTTTTCTTATCTTATCTGGTACAGAGGGTAGATTATCGCAAGCGATAATCTGCGGCACCTACTCCTACGAGGGAGTTTTGCGCCATCCCATTAATAACGACTGCTACGAGATGACAGTAGCAGTCGGGACCGACGGCTTAACGTGCCCTCCGAAGCACGGGGGGTTTCGTGATGGAAGAGCTGCTGGGGATAAACGAACCGGAGGCTGTCACCAACTGCTGGAACACCAGCTATGGTCAATCGGCAAATGGGTCAGACCAAAGTCCCCCAACAGCCGCGCCCCAAATAGCTGTCCCGCCAGCAGTGGCCCTCAAGCCCAGGCCGTCACCCAACCAGCAGCTGGCCGCGCCTGAAGTTGCTGAACTCCATCGATTGGCAAGCCAACCGACGAGACAACCAGGCCACGGCCACCCCCTGTTATATATTGCCCATAGGGCTTGCGACAAATTAAGGAATAGCTGAAGTTGGAGAGGGACATGGGAAAGTTAATGACGGAATAGTGCCTTTGCTAAAGTTAATGCCATTAGGGGTGAGGGAATTGAATTTCCAAATAAGAAAAGACTCGAATTGCTTTCTTTCTTTTTTGTTATGGAAGTTACTACGAAGAATATAAAGGCTGATGGCCTGTAAAGAGTGACCAGGGGAATTAAAGTGTTTAGCGACAGGGGTGTCAGCATTGCTAAGAATATCGAACTTATGCCCGGCAATTCTGGAGCGTATGGTATTGCCTGTCTCTCCAACGTACTGTTTCTGGCATACTTTGCAATGTCACAGGTAAATTAAGTTGTGAGAAGTGCAGGTCAGGTTCTGGTTAATTTTGAAAGTATAGGAGGAAGCACTGCTGGAAATGGAGGTAGCAGGGTTAAGAAAATGGCAAACGCCACAACGCTTTTCATTGCAAGGAGAACATCCCTTAGTGGAAGTGCGTGGTTTAGTAATAGCAGCATGGACCAGAATATCTTTAAAATTAGATGTCCGTTTAAAAGAAACTTTAGGTGGTTCTGGTAGAATTGAATGGAGAAGAGGAGAGTTGTCAATTATATGTTGATGTTTCCTTAGGATATTTTTAATACTATTGAGGGTTGGATGATAAGGAAGAATAAACGTACGTGTGGCCATGGCTGGAGAAGGTTTAGGATTGTTGTTAGAACAGGAATTGCGATGCTTATAGATAGAAGCGCGTATGACAGATTTGATGTAGCCTCTTGCTTTAAGGGAGTGAGTAAGGGCGTTAGCATGGAAGTCCTTATCAGACTGACTAGTGCATATTCTATGGATGCGATTTAACTGACCTAAAGGGATGTTATCCTTGCAATGGCGTGGATGGCAGCTATCATAGTGTATGTACTGGTGCCTGTCAGTGGGCTTCTTATAGAGATTAGTAGACAATTTCTTGTTAGTGATAGAGATAGAGACATCCAAAAAAGAAACAGTTGTGATAGAATAATTGTGAGAAAACTTTATAGAGGGGTGGATGGAGTTAGAGTGGGTTATAAAAGATAAGAGAGAGTCTTCATTATGTGGCCAGATCAGGAAAACATCTTCAATATACCATAGCCAGACTAACGGCTTCAAAGGAGACGTGGAAAGCAGTTTGGTTTCCACCTCCCCCATAAAAATGTTGGCATAGTTAGGAGCCATTTTGGAACCATAGCAGTGCCACTGGACTGGATATAATAATCCTTGTTAAAAGTGAAGAAATTGGAGGTTAGGATGGTGTTAAGGAGAAGGCAGATTGTGTCAGTAGAAAGAACTTGGAAAGGTTTGTTAGTCTCGAGACTGTTGCGAACAGCTTCAATTCCATCATCATGAGGAATGTTAGTGTAGAGAGAAGAGACATCAAGTGTGCAGAGGAAGACGTTCTTAAGATCGTAATTAGAGTCGTTAAGGCGCTGGATATGGGAGAGAAAATCGTTAGTGTCTTTGATATAGGAGGGAAGACTGGGTCGGATATGGCGTATATGGTGGTCGACATAAGCAGAAAGTGGCTCACAGAGGGTGTTGTTACAAGAGATGATTGGACGGTCGGGATTGCCAGGTTTATGAATCTTAGGAAGAAGGTAGAAACGAAGGTAGAATCTGAATTTAGGAAGCAGGAAGAGGCGGGCTTTTAGATAGATTTGGGAGGAGGATTCAAGCCCAAAAAGTTCGGTGTTGAAAGTGTCAGTAGGGTCGGAGATTAGTTTCTTGTAGAACGTGATATCAGAGAGTTGTATATTAGCTTCGTTAATGTAGTCAGAGGTGTTCATAATAACAGTAGCGCCCCCCTTGTCTGCAGTCTTAATTGTTATATCAGAGTTATTACTAAGGCGTTTGATACAAAGAAATTCGTTATTGGTGAGGTTAGGAAGAGTTGTTTTAATATTTTTAGTAATGGAGAGGATGTCATTTTGTATGGACTTGATGTAAACTTCAAGTTCAGGATTGATATCATGAGGAGGGGTCCAGTTGCTGGGATTGTGGAAGGTTGAACTGGTAGCGGGAGTAGTATTAGAAGGAGTCATGCAGAAGTATAGACGGGATCTGAGGGCACGGCTGAAGTTATCGACAGAGGAAATGATATCAAAAGTGTCAATGGTATTAGGGGTGGGGCAGAAGGAAAGGCCTGCAGAAAGGGTTCTGATTTCGAGAGATGAAAGTTTAGTGGTCGAAAGATTAATAACCGCGGTTGTGCGAGGAGTGGAAGAGCTAGAGCTGGTGGAGGGAGGTGGATCGCTTTTAGACATGGAGTTCAGAAAATAGGCGGATAAAGGATTAGAGAGAAAATCAGTTTTATTCGGGCAGGAAATACGGTCTCTCTGAAATTTATTACACTTATTGGAATAAAGAAAATCAAGTTTTTTGCAAATGAAATTATGAAGAGCGTCAATATCTGGGGGATTAAGAGAGGGGAGAGAGTCGTGTTGGGTGATGGCCTGAAAGAGGCTTGTGCAGATGCTCGAGCAATGCTTACTGAGGATAGGAAGGATGTTACGGGTAGAGTCAAACACAGTGGAATGAACTTGCGACAGAGTGGCAGAGGGTAAGGAGCCTGATTGGATGCCGGGGGCAGAGACCTAACCGTTAGGGATTGTGCCGAGAGTAAAATAATGGGAAAAGGTGATTTTGTGAACATGGTAGGTACAGAATTTGTCGCAAAGCTTACGGAGCTGAAAAAAGCAGGAGGGTGGGTGGCTGTTAGTCATATGTTTTGTGTTGATCGTAATTTTGTGGAGCTGCGTGTGGAGCTACGTTTTTATTTCTATTTCTTATGTGTCATCCTATTGCATTTTTCTCGCCGCCCCCTTATTATTTCTTATTTGCCCTCCGTCCTGTCCTATCCCAACAGTTCTCCTAATTAATCTCATTTGTTCTCTTCTTGTTTTTCAGCCAATACCGTCTTACTATTCCCCATGCAAACTATATATAAACCCGTCCGTTAGTACAACTTTCATGTAATATACTCCTAGTTCAGACAATCGTCAATCAAATTTTCCTCCACCAAGAGGAGGCAATTTTCTTTCATACTTTGGATGACCTTTGTGGGTACATCAGTACTTCTTTTCTAGTTCAGTGTATTTCCCTTGGAATATGATTATGAAGGGTGAGATTATGGAAGCTATGCTTCAAGTTCCACACGAATACCGATACACTACACTGTTCGATTGTCGATTGTCGTACAACTTTCATAACTTCAGGATAATTCTCTAATATTCTATTTGCTTTTAGAGAATTATCCTTTTTTGCTTTGAAACGTCAGCTTTTTATTTTGATTTTGATTAATTATTTTTGTTTATTATATCTTATTTTTTATTTAATTTGTATTTTTAATTAATAACTATTTTTTATTTGTTAACCGATTTTCAAAATTCTTTTCTGTATCTTATACTCACATTTGTCCTCTATATAATGCACTATTTACTTTTTGACATAGTCCCCATCTCTTTCCACGCATTGTACCAACGCGTGACCAGTTGGGTAAACCCGTCGGAGAGGAATTCCAGAGTTGTTGTCGACACCAGTATTGAATGGCAGCTTTGGACTCTCTTCTGGAGTACGATAACGTGCGCCCGCACACGAGTCACCACACACTAGAGGCGTTTCAGCGCATACAGTTCAAAAATGAAAAATTGCAGTTCAAAAATGAAAGACTTTGCACATTGCGACTTTCACCACTTCCCAAAGAAGAAAGAGCCCCTTAAGGGACATGAGTTCGTTCTGACGGCGAGGTAAACGCTGCCATTCAATCCTGGTGTCGACAACAACTCCGGAATTCCTCTCCGACGGGTTCACCCAACTGGTCACGTGTAATAAGAAGGTAAACCTATGTTTTTTCCTAGGAAAAGACTCTAAATAAAAGAAAATAGACAAACGTCGATATCTTACGCACGATCGAAACTAGATGTATTGTTTATAGGAGTTTTTTTATTCCATCTGAACCATATAATGTTCCTAAACAATTATGCTGGATAAATTTGGGTCACCCTGTTTACATGTACTGTATATGGAAAAGTTCATTCGGAAAATAAATTTAATAATTTCTGAATACGAATGAGATATAAATACTAGCTGAATTGTTCTTTAAGAAATAAGCAAATGTTAAAATATTTTAAATAATTCTCATCTTAAATAATAAAAAAATTGCCTGAACGCTTCGATTAGCTTCAGCGTAATCGGTATAGGTAACGGCCTCTGGCGGACACTTAGGTGAAGAGTCTGTGTCCATTGTTAAGTTTATAACAATGGAAGCGATAGGAGTGAGGCGACTGCTTATTATTCAGACAGTGATATATATGTGCGTAACAATGAAAACTCTTGCTTTTGCTTTATGTTCATTGTTAACAAATGAACTCTTCAAAAGTTCATAGTTTTCTCTATTTTTTATAAAATATATTTTCCTATCAATTTATAATGGCCTTTGAAACCTTAGGCAAAATAGGATAGACTATTATTTGGATTTATTACTCATACTTAGCCAAATAGTCTAAATCACTTCGTAAAAATGACAGGTAAGTTTAATATTATAAATGAAAACTTTATTTATTGCTCTGACGTTTATAATCTTCCAATTATACAATGCAATGAGACATTTCTATTTCTTAGAATTAAATAAGGATTTATAAATGCCGAAATTATATTAAGAGCTTCACCATATTAATTATAGAGTATTAATTCTGCTATTAACAATATAGTTCACTACCGTAGAAAACAATGTAAACTTAGATTGTATACATAATGCGATTTCTAGATGATAGATATGAACTTTATAGAAGATTGCAGAAGCTTCAGTTAATTCTTAATAATTTTTCGTTGAAGTTAATAAATTTAAAGTTTACTCACTGAAATTGCAGTGTAAATTAAGGTGTTGGATTCAATAAGAGCAGAAATAATTAAAATTGAATCTTAAGTTTTCCTCCGAACACTAAGCAGTAGCGAAAATAAGGTTTTATGTGATATTAGAAGTATTAATGATTTTCCAAGAGACTGTGCACTGAACACATAAATGCACAATCTACCAAAAAGTAATTGGGCACCTACACAAATTATTTGTCTGGGACTTTTGAATTCTTAAGACATAATAAAAACCTAATGCCTCTGAGACATGTTCGAAACTACAAGGTAAATCAAAGGCAGAATACAAATGGAAATAACGGGACTAATGTGTATTATTCTTTTTACAGTAAGCGAACCAATTAAAAGCAGTGCCACTAGCGACGGAAGAAAGAATTGAAATCATTCTATTGACTGGGAGTGATACCACCTGTAATGTTGCGCGTATGTTCAATGAAACTCACCGAACGCAGATAACCCATGAGACCGTGGCGAATCTCAACCAGAAATTCAAGAAGACAGGTTCACATGGATTTTTTTATCTTTGGGGCCATCTAAAATCAATTGTGTACCAAAAGAAACTCTGTACTTTGAACCATCTTAAAAGGAGAATCACTTTAGCTTGCAAACAAATAACGGGAGAAACACTCAAGTGTAACATAGAATTGGTTAGAGAGCGCCTGTCATTTTGTTTAATATGGAAGGGAAGTTGTGAAACGTATCCTGCAACTGTTGCATAATACAGGATGAACCGAAAGTTAGAAAAAACTTAAAATTCGGAATTCGCACACGAATGCAGATAACGAGATTCTGTTTGCACAGAAACGATTGAATTGAACTCGGATTTTTTCCCAGGAAAAAAATAAATACCAAAATTATTCGGGTTTTGACCAACAGATGGCGGTGTCAGGTTACAGACATCAGTAAGACACAGATTATGCACATTTTCAGATAGCAGGATGCCGTATTAACTACCGTCTTACAAATGCTCAATATGCCTCCGTCATTAAGCAAGAGTAGATGCTACACTGCATTAAGCAACATTTATCCAGGTATGGCAGACACATGTTGTCGGAAGAAGTCTTTCATTATTGCCAATGATGTGGTTTGTTCACGGTACAATTTTGATTTCAAGTACCCCCACAGCTAAAAGACACAAGGCGTCAGATCGGGCGATCTGAGTGACCATGCATGCGGAAAGTATCGACTGAGAATACGATTCTCCCCAAATGTTGAGCGGAACAGACGTTGCACAGACACAGCAATATTATGCTGACTGTATGCAGTTTTTGTCGCGCTTGCAATTCTGGAATGATGCGAATCCGTAACAGTGCAGCATATCGCACACAAGTAAGAGTACAGTGCTGGACAGAATTATAAACTCACATGAATTTTGAACCAAACTTTACTAAAAACAAAAAGATCTACATCAGCTTTTTACATATCATTTTTCAAACATAAATTTACCACTTTGCTTATTGTCATTCGTATATATTAAAAAATTTTTGAACAACGGCAATAAACTCATAATTTCACTTGGACAAAATTATAAACTCACCCTTAGAAAACAGAAGTATGGCGATTATTTTTCAAACATTAGTACTTTGGTGGTCCTCCATTGTTTCTTATGACTTCAAACATCCTGTTTGGCATCTAATCGACAAGTTTATGCAAGTACTCAGTGGTAATAGATTCCCATCCTTCCATGATGGCAGTGGTGAGGTCTTGAGTAGTCTGGAATTGCCGATGATCTTTATAAAGAAGACATGCTAGTCGTCCCCATACATTCTAAATTGGGCTGAGGGCTGGGGAGCATGACGGCCAACATAAAACATTTATCTGCTGCTCTTGAAACCGTTTTTTCATAAGGTTATAACGATGGCATGGAGCATTACCTTGCTGGAAAGACCAGTTATCTCCACTAAGAATTTCACCATATCTTGAAAGTTGAGTTTCCAGCAGCACTTTGTATCTTGCAGAGTCCATGCATCCATTGATCACTACCATATCACTTTTACTCTGAGCAGAAAACGTCCCCCAAACCATTACTGAGCCACCCCCTATTTGACGACTCAGTTTAAGCTGTTCGTCTTGTCTGATGTTATGCCAATAATAGTCCCATCCATCGGGACCATCAAGGTTGAATTTCTTTTCATCAGAGAACACCACTTGAAACCACTCGTGAGTCCATGCCATTTTTTCTCTACAAAACTCCAATCCTGCATTTTTGTGAGCTTGGTTTAGAGGTGGTTTTCGTAGAAATTTTTTGTAGACAATGATGGGAGTTGTTGCAGAACCTGTGCAACAGTACTCCGAGTGTAGTTAAGTGAAAGTACATCTACAATGTGCCCAGCAGAAAGATTGCTTCTATTTGCCGGTCGTCGAATGAGATTCATCTCGAGAGCGTAAGATTTTTTTCCTTCCTGTTCGTTTCTTCGCTTTCCCATCAACTTCCCGTTGTAATATATTTCTGACAGCACACTGGGAAGGGTTAAGATGAGCTGCAATTTTCATTTGGGACATTCCACATCCATGCAACATCAATACTGTCCTAATGTCTGTCTCACTAAACTCTGTTCATCGTGGCAATGTTTTACACAGTATAAATCTGCAGCAGACACTTTCTTACAATAAGTGATTGCAAATACAACCTTTTTTGCAATTTGCATATGATAAAAATAGACGGGCGAAAACATTTTTAAGGGTGAGTTTATAATTTTGACCAAGTGAAATTATGAGTTTATTGACGTTGTTCACAAAATTTTTAAAATATACAAATGAAAATCAGCAAAGTGGTAAATTTATGTTTGATAAATGATATTTAAAAAGCTGATGTAGATAATTTTATTTTTAGTAAAGTTTGGTTCAAAATTCATGTGAGTTTATAATTCTGTCCAGCACTGTAACTGTTTTTAGAACAGTGCCTGTGACTTTGACGAATTGAAATGGACCGATTACGAAATCAGCAGTGAAGACTAAATTTGGTTGAAGTAGGGGTTGTTCAACAACTGGACGTGAGTTTTCCGTGTTAAAAAACTCTCGGAAACTGAAATGCGGTTCATAGGTCCAAAGCACAGTGGAAATTAAATACCCAATTAGCAAAATATTGGCGAGTGATGAAGTCGTCAGGTGTCAATTCAAGATAATTTTCAACTTGTATGGAAATCGCTTAAAGAAAGTTCGCAGTGATCACCATTCACTGCTGTACGAAATGTCAATCGGTACATATCTCGCGCACTGCATTCACTGTATGCAGAAATCTCCGACTCACTGGGCGACAGCAATGGATAAAGAGGGCCGGTCACGTCTTGGACGTTTAGCCAAAGAACCCGTGGCTTCAAATCATCGTCTCAATTAGTCACTGTAGCACACATAATCGATCCTTTACCATCACGCATTCCTGCATGCGTCAATATGCCGCAGTAGCAATTACTTTGATAATAAAATTTAACTAACGAGGAGAATACCGTGCTCGGACTCACCGATTTTTTATAAAAAAAAATTCTAGGTGTAGCCTTCACCAAATTAAACATCCATGCAAAGCCATTCGACGCACTTCTCGAAATTTTCACAGAAAAAAATTCAGAAAGTTTGTTATATTTGCCTAAACTTTATAAATGCCCGAAATGTACCATTTGCTAACATAATTTTATTAAATGCATATAAGAATTATTATACTTAAGCATAATCTAAAATTTCCGATTTCCTAAGGTTATTTTTCCATCAATTGAAAGGGTTGTTACAAATTATATTTTTCCCTTTTCTAAGAAACCACAAAAAAAAGTTATAATTCACGTGTAGGTAAAGACAGAGGCAAAAGCTAAATTTTGGCTCCTATAAACAGGAAATTGTAATTTGGTGGCTAATGTGCTAGTTAAAATTTTTAATAAAAAGTGATTGATATATTATAGATATCAATATGATGCATTATATTTAATAGTATGCACACGGTGCAATGATTATTTAATCTTTGTGTGAGTTAAATATTATCCCAGAAGTTGCAAACTTTATAAAAATAATTAAATGTAGATAAATAAACTTTATTAAATGCTCATTTATCATTGCGAATCATTAATTATAACAAGAAATTAATCCTCCGGAGGAAATTATAGGAAAGTAGCGAAACCGCTGAGATAATCTATTTTTACCTTTTTATTGCATTTTTAATCACCCTCCACTTTTTCTTTTTAGTCGAAAAATTAAATTTTTCAAATGTAGTATTTAGAAAATGAAAATCATCTTTCCTTTCTCATCATTTCCGATCTAATGATTTATTACATGTAATTTGTTGCCATTGTTCTAAAGAGCAAGTGACTGCCACCCACACAACTCCGATCCCATTGGGACAATTTGGCCCACACTTCATGGGAATCAGATTTTGCCTTGAAGGATACGCATATCGAATTTCACTTCTCTACATACCTAAAAACCACATAGATCACTTGGTCACCTCTAACTCCCACCCCCATATTTCTGATCCCAGAGAGGGTATTCATGCCCATAGTCAGTTACATTCCGAATTTCAACTTTCTACCTCAAAAGTGCAGAAATTTTGAAGGGGACGGTCGGACGGCCAGACGGACATTATGAAACCAATAAGTAGCTCCATTCTTCCGCTACTTAAAAAATAATAGATAAATAATTAAAAATAAACCATTAAGGAAGGACATAACCAAGTACCAAAAGGTTAAACTAAACCATTCGCGGAACCGTAGTTTTAACCGCCGTATGTTAACATTGTAAGTTTCTAATGGAACATAATGATATGATTAAACCACGTACCTTTGAACCAATTTGGATTATCATTAACTTTACCTTGTATTCATTCATGACACACCATTTCAAATTGTTTGATATATTACATGACATATTTTAGCATTGAAAGTTTCAGTGAACCATAATGGTTCCACTAAACCAGCTTCCTTGGAACCAATTTCGACTATTACTAATTTTACATTATATTCGTTCCTGTCACATCATTTCAAGTTGTTTGAAATATTACATGCCATATTTTAGCATTGAAAGTTCCAGTAAACCATATGGGTTTCACTAAACTAAGTTCCTTTGAACCAATTTCGACTGTCAATACTTTTACGTTATATTGTTTCATAACTGAGAGGTTGTGGGAGGGTCTTAAATAAGGGAGCAAAGTTTGGCAGTAAAAGTTTAGCTTTTAATTGTTGTTTAATCAAATAAACGATTATACAAATCAAAATTCGTAACCCCACCATCGGGGTGATTTAGAAATGGCTTTACAAAGCAATTAGAACAAGCAATTCAATATTTATAAATAGATTCAATTGTTATAAATAACAAAGTTGAGAAAACATTACGTGAATTTAACGCGTTGTTGTTATTCCTTTACTATCAGGTACTTAATTCGTAGCTTATCGTCTCTACAGCACTTGGCATCGACAGCTAATCTGCAACGGCGAACCCGTCGCGCAATCCTTTTGGCGGGAGGATTACCGGAACCTAAATGAAGCAATCGTCAACGGGGAGAAGCGACGCTGCTCTTGTACCTGCTGAAAAACAACAAAATTAAACATATGTTAATTCCATTCAATCTCTGTAGCCAACTATTATAACTATCGCCTGCATTTACGCAACGCGATTTCAATGACTGAATTTGCTTACTGTTCCACCTTATATTACGAGCGTCGCCACGCGCTATGCACTGCTCACCAGCGATAGGCGCTGCTATTACTCTGTGAAGCTGTTTCTCTTGAAAAGGTCTCAGAAACATGCACCAGAATAAGCGTCTGTAACCCCTTCCTGAATAAGCGTCCTCTCTGCTGTAGCAGTCACCTCGTTCGGGCCAGGGCGCCTACCAGGCAAAATTTCGTCCTTAATATAGTATCTTCAAGAGAATTTCCGTCCGTTAAGAGACCAGACGTCTGCCCATCCGCTTGCGTGTTCGAATCCGTATCCGAATTACCGCAGTCTTCCGATGGTGCAATCAACGAGAGTGTAGGAAGCTTGGCATCCAAACCTAACGACGTATTATCGTCCTCCAAGGTACCTGCGTTCTTTTCCGAACCAATACTGTTTTCGGACTTCGTACATAACGAGAGCGTGGCACACTTGGCATATGAACCTAACGCCGTATTATCGTTAGCCAAATTCGAATCTCGACGGGCTATTCCTCGTGCTCACAGCTGAACTTCCCCTTGTGGTTCCCGGGAGGTAAACGCTTCTCGTTTCCCGGAAAACACGCGGCAGTGAGGTTTACTCGTGGCTTCTCTATGATGGTAAGAATTATAAAGCCTAACCTGCTGCTCGCGCGCCCGTCTAGAAGCACCTCTTGACTCCGGGTCCCCGGGAAAATAGCCTCGACACGACTGCTCCGTTTTTTCGTCTTTCCTCATTCGATTCAAAACTCCCTCTCCCTCTCTGTGTTTCTTCCTAATTCTCCTCTTCCGTCTTTCGCGCGCTTCTATTGGCTCTTTGCCCGTCTCTTCTCTAACGGCCGCTATTGCGCCAATCTCTTACCTTCTCTTTCTGTCTCCCTTATGCTTTTCTTTCGAGACGCACGGCGCTCTACCATCCAGACTTCTATTATCTCTTGTCGTTTGCTTACTTTTTCTATCCTTCGTTCTCTTGCCCTCTCCATTACAAACTGGGATTTGGATGGAGCTCATTCTAATTCCCTCCAAATTTTGTGACATATATTCATTTTTCCAATGAAATCGGATTGGTTGGTCCGATTTCGATGATTTTTTTTGTTTTGTTTGTTTTTTTTATGCTGAACAAGTTTGCAATTGGGTTTTTTTCTATATTTCTTACGGTTTTTGAGATAAATTTGGATGTATCTTAATTTGCATATTTGGGATGATGAAAAGTGCACCATGGGATAGGCCACCCACAACTTTCTATTCATTGGATTCATCAAAATTGACATATCTGCTTCGGTTCAAAAAATAAAAGGGGGGGGGGGACAGACTTACGGACCACCCTGTATAAAGAAGTGTTCATTTGTGGGTTTGATTTCTTATGCAAATCTACAGTTTTATTCAGATCTTGATGAAATTTCGCAAACTTTATCTACAAAGCAAGAGAAAGGTGACTGTCTACCTGAGATTTCGAAAACATGAAATTTATCGATATTAATCGATATTCATAATGATGGCAGAGCATACTAATAAGATATCTCTCATGACCAACAGTGCAAGGCATGAGAGATATAAATTTTGTGCAAAAGAGAGGCCAAAAGAGAGGCCAAAGTTTGTGCAATATAAACAACGTTCATTAAGGAATGTAAGAGGTATCGCTCTGTGCATACAAATCCAAGCCTTGATCATTATTCTTTTCATACTTTTGCATGGTAGCAGCAGCAACATGACACTTTGCATTGTTTGCATGACGATCGGGAATAGTATCGCTGCTATTTTATGTCAAAGCTTTTTATGAAACTACTAGTTGACATGCCCAGCGTTGCTCAGTCTGTTTGTTTGATGAAATTTTGATGACATTTCCTTGGCGCCATCTCTTGAGTAAATAAACAAACATAAACCAAAATATATTATTTTACCCCCCCCCCCTCTTCCCCACTGGGAACATGTAAACCTTACTCTGAACCTAACGAACATACGGTGCGAATATGAGCTCAAACGGATAAGTGGAAGAAAAGTTTTTAGAACATTTACAAACGCACCCTGAACCTGATATTTTATACAGGGTGAATCAAATTCAGTGTAACAAAACTTTTAGGGGAGGTAGTATGGGTGATTCTAAGCAAAAAAGTTCATATGAACATGGGACCGAATTTGAACGATAACTGAGATATGAACAGAAATAAAAATGCTACCACCAAGATCAACAAGTTAATAACTCAGGTTCTCTAACGCTTAGGATAATGAGATTTTGGGAATAAGTACATAAAATTGTGTATACCGTTAAAACTTGAACGACTTCCAACGAGTAGTTCCGCGTTACGCAGACCAGATCGTAACATGTGCTGGGTAGTATTCACATGTGAGCACGGGTTACGATTTTGAATACGTAATGCGGAAACCACTTGTTAGAATTCGATCAAATTTTAACGGTATACACAGTTATATGTGCCCTATTATGCCCCCTAATTCCATTATCTTAGGCGTTAGAGAACCCGAGTTATTAACTTGTTGATCTTGGTGGTAGCATTTTTATTTTTCCACATAATCTCCCTGTAAAATGAGACATTTGTCCCATCGTTTTATATGCCTCTCAAAACCAACAACATAAAATTCTTTGGGCTGCTTTCTGAACCAGGCGATGAATTCCCCTTGTACAGCCTGGAACCGAACAAATAGAAGTCGCTTGGAGAAAGGTAAGTGTTATACGGAGGATGCTAGAAAAATTTCCAGTTGAAGCATCTCAGTTGTCTTATGGCAATATGAGCACGCGCGTTTGATGAATTCTGGGGGGAGTTTTTAGACATGAGATCGCGGTTAGTAAGCATCGCTCATACGTCAAAATTACGTAATATCAAAGCCTTCCAATGGTAATTGCTCTGATCTTACGTAATTCTGACGGATGAGCGATGCTTACTAAACCGCAATCTCAAGTCCAAAAACTCGACCCTGGTCGCTTCCATCGAAAGACAATACATGAGAATATTCTGGTAGAAGTCGGAATTTTTATTGTTTACTGTCGCTTCTGGAATGGCAAGCAATATGCCCTAGTGACCCAAGAAGAATGGGTGCATTACTTTCCCGGCAATGAAGTTGTACAAAGGAAATAAACCGACTGGTTCAGACAGCAGCCCAAAAAGTTTACGATGGGACAAATGTCTCATTTTACAGCGAGATTATGTAGTTTTCAAGTCAGTACTCTTATTTGTTTCATTTCTATATCCATTTTGTAAATTGACTTTCCCTCGTAAGTTTATTGCTGTGGTTTACTAATGTCATTCTCATGTCACTTGTAAAAATCAGAATTAAGGTGCGATGAGTAATGATATAGCATTTAATATGTTTCATGAATTTTCAAAAATAAACTTTGACAAAATTGTGCAATGCTGAACATCTAGCCAGCTTAGCAAGTGAAACAGGAAACAACTTCAGGCATTGCTTACATAGAGAAAATGCTTGTGGAAGCGTGAATAAAGAAAACTCAGTAACTATAAAAGATGCTGTAATTTCAATTGAATTTGCACATGAGTAAAAGTGAGCACTTTCGTCTTGCCATCACTGACAGCATTCGTTAAACTTTACCAATATCACAGCGCACTTGAAGAATTCCGTGTGTCACAACTGATCAGGATTACTGCTGAAGTAGTAAATAAAGAATAATCTTCCATTAGTGATGTGGAGTAAGCAATAAATTTTCAAACATAAGGAAAGTACATTGAAGGGTTATACCCGAGCTTAAATAACTGGTAGACAATTAAGCTAATCAATCCGATGATACTTATGAGGGCTCTCAATAGGCAGCACAGTCCCTTATGAAGTACAGTAATAAAATAAATTATCAACAAAGTGACGATAAGTTGCATCAAGATTCTATGAAAGAGAAAAATCTTAGAAACCAAAAACTTGAATTTGGGTTAATAAGTATCAATAAAGATGAGACTTAAAGTTTGAACAAAAACGCCAAATCAGTTCCCTCCAAGGGGAAAGGCATAATTCGTGAAGCCTCCTACGCCACTGGATTGATAACTCTGTAATCCGTATTGAAATATACCATTAATGGTTTCGGGGTGGTCAAAATATTCTATTCCCAAAAAACTACGCTGCTCAATTTAACGTCGAAGTCTTTCAAAATAGATATATTGTTTAACAATGTCTACGAATCTCCGGGCAAATTGATGCAAAATTATTATGCTTAAAATTTTTCATTATCATACAACCCCTTGATCATTGCAACCAGGCGGGAGGGTCGACCTGCGTTCCACTGCCGGAGAAAATTGGCTTCTAATATCTTTAGAAATACAGCAGGAATTAATTACACAGTCAGAGTTCAAATAGCCTATCACAATGATAATTCTTTTATCGGAACACTGCTCGATAAACCGCTCCTTCAATATTGGCTCAGCCGCAAACAAAAATGATAAATGATTTTCATGGTGAGAAAAACCATTTAACTTAAACTGGATTCCTTGCTAAGCATTCTTGAGTCCGGCCAGAAGCAAAATCACTAGTCTTGAGACTTCTAAATGTTCCAACATTCGACGCCCATAATTCACAGCCATGCTGATGTCCTTCTTTGTCGGAACTTCCTCCTGTTTGCCAACTTCCCTTTCCTTAATCTCTCCTCTTGCATTTTTTCCATTCAAGACCACTCCATTTACCGGAAGGGGTGAGAGCGGGCCCGGGTTGAAATTCTCGTTTCAGAATACTAGCTAAACCGGAGCGACTTACTTACGCACAGAAAAAACGTAAGTCATAATGCATATTTTTTAAGTTTTTACCTATGTGTCTTAAAATTATGTATCATTCGGTCATTTGCCGTTTGTTTAGCTCGCTGAGAGTCGCTTTTCTCTGTCTCTGGGAATTTCATTTAATCTACTGCACCTCGTATGTTCTCTCATATAAAAAAAAAATCTTGAAGCAGCAACTTCTGCAATTCTTTGCGTAAAATAATTTGATTTGACTACCATAATTTTTACTTGTCTTTCAGATTTGTCATCTTCACACGCAACTTGAGAATTGGCTTGAGAGAGTTTGGGCCTAATTTCCATTATTTGTTTACCCAGGATATTTTTATTAGACTTTATCTAAATTGGCGTGTTTCTTTATACTTCAAATTATTAAAAACCTAAAAAGAACTGAATAATAATAATAATAAATTACTTCGCTGGAACACTAATGAGAACAAACAAATTCATTTACATAATCTAAAACGCGCCAATAGGGAGTGCAAGTGTGACGTCAGTCCTTGGAATTCTTCAGTCACGTGACTCGATTTGGTTCCAAACAAGTCTTCTCGCTTCGGGATTTAACATGGTTCCAACGTAGGGATGGAATAAAATCGCTTTGTATAAGCCCAGTGTGTATAACACATTTAAGATGTGAAATTGTTTAGTTCCTCACTGCTCAAGAAGGAGCCAAAACAGCGATTTAGACATCTATCGTTTTCCCAAAGAAAGAAAGATCCGCGAACGATGGCATTCTTTTGCTAAGTGATTAAAAGTGATTAAAAAGCGTTCTAATATTAATGTATAAATTATATAATGGGATTAAATGTCTTAATAATAGTATCAATTACACAAATTAACATAATAATTTAAGAGATGTCATTTTTGCTGGCCGCCCGTTTCAACGTTACTAGTACGTATATTGCATGGTTCCAATGTTTGGAACCAGCGATCCCATTTCCTAGGCTCTCGGCCCGTTCATCGCGCAAATGACGTCACCTGTGACGTAGTCACTTGCACTCCCTATAGGCGTATTTATAAATTTAAAAATTTGAAACAATCCGGCTACTGGAGTCTGTATATGTAAATATTTTGTAGCTATTTGATCTAATAGTGCTTATAAATGCTGTAATTTACATATAACAATCTAAAAATGAACAAAAATAATAAATTATATTATTTCCTCTTTAAAAGCGTAAAAATCCGTTCAGTCATCATGATCATTCTATAAATGTTCAAGGCGAAAACGTTTTCGATATAGAAAAGGAATATAATTTTTGCCGACAGATGTCGGATTTATTCATAGGTCCTTTACCACCGACCCAAATATCAAAATTAACTATGATTCTTTCTTGTTTCGGCTCATAATCTATGTTCTTGAACAAATAGAATTCTTTCTATACTATTTATTCAGGGCATGGCGGTGAAATTATTTCGTTTAACTCTAAAATATTTAACAAAGCGGTATTTTTTCGCCATTGTGAAAAGACTGGGAACTGACAACACCACCTAGACAGAGGAGGTGTTGAAATCACGGTCTATAGATATTCATGGTCATCGAGCTTCGGCCATTTTCCATTGTTTTGAGAAGCTAAGGAAAACAGATTTCGCCAGATGTCGCATAGATCGCACCAGGGCCGACCATGACCTGCGATAGAGGTTTTTCATTGAATCTGAAAATAAAAGTAAAGTTTCTGCTTGTCGATAGGGCTGCGCTGCAGGCGTTTTTGGGCCGATTGTACATGCAGCGTCACTTTTCAATAGAATTCCCGCCCTATTGGGAGCTAGAAACTTTAGCTTCATTTTAACAATGGAGCTCGATGACCATGAATATCTATAGACCGCGGTTGGAATTGATCAGCCATGAACGACAACAACGCACTGGCTAGCCAACTTTTCTCATTTTTATTCTATTAAATGACAGCCAATCATAAAAAATCTCTATTTCTAGGCCACCAATCATAGCAACGGAAACGACAATCGCACTTCCTTATTGGATAGTTTAAATTTACAAATTTCAAAAAGCCTTAAATGTTAACACTTAATCAGAAGCCACAAATTTGGTTATATTGTAGATTCTTGTTTCGGTTCATAATCTATGTTCTTGAACAAATAGAATTCTTTCTATACTATTTATTCAGGGCATGGCGGTGAAATTATTTCGTTTAACTCTAAAATATTTAGCGAAGCGGTATTTTTTCGCCATTGTGAATAGACTGGGAATTGATCAGCCATGAACGTCAACAGCGCACTAGCTAGCCGACTTTTCTCATTTTTATTCTATTAAATGACAGCCAATCATAAAAAAATCTCTATTTCTAGGCCACCAATCATAGCAACGGAAACGACAATCGCACTCCCTTATTGAATAGTTTAAATTTATAAATTTCAAAAAGCCTTAAATGTTAAAACCTAAGCAAAATCTCGAATTTGGTTATATAATAGATTCTCGACAGAAACGTCGAACCCGCGACTCCCCGTTTCCGTAACAAAAGCTTTCGCTATCATTTTCTCGGAGCCCGGTGTCCTCGTCTGGATGGCGATGGCTGCTCCAGCATCAAGACCTCGTGATAATCAGTTATATTACGACCGATACTTTGCGGTAGAGAGTAGTGGAAGCACTTAATTGTCCAGAGTATCTTAGTATGACTGTGAGCACATGTTAGCACGAGCCAGTACCTGAAATACTTTCCGCATCAGAATGCCACGGTCACAAAATTTCTTGGTAGGTACTATGCATTGTGGCAGAAATCTTTCCACAGTTAGCCAATACGCCCCATCCATAAGTTCTAAACAGTGTAAACATAACTGATCTTAATTTTTGCAGTATTCAATATTTAGTAGAAATCATTTGAATCTTTGAAACTTATTCTCCTTGGTGATATGATGCATATGCGTGGCTGTGCTTGAAAACTGGAGTTGATGTTCCTCTGAATGCAATGTTCGAAGACTAAAGACTAATGAGAAACGTCTTGTAGCAGTACATTATTTGTCAGGTTATTATTAATGAATGAAACCTTCACCAAGTCGAAATTAAATTTTTAAAATGTGATTATTCATTGTTATTTTATAGCTCGTGTGATACTTATAACTGTCGTCACTTCTCATCGTTCACTCATACCATACAGACAGCTAGAGGAGGAAAAGCTATTAACTGGTGAAACGTGGCGAGTTTCAGCAATGGATATAAGTAAGTATCTCTTACTAAAAAGACTAATGGTGGCCTTAACTACTTCTAAACGTAGTTGATTTAATAAAGACCAGTAGGCTAACTGAAATTCCATTTACAGTGTGCGGCATTTTCCTGTGTCTTCTGAAACTGGCTTTAATAGCCGCCTGTATTACAATAGGTAAGTATAAATAATTAATATTAACCTAGTACATTGCCTTACCAAAGTAAGCAAAATCCCATATGAAAATAATGAAGTCAGTCACATTTTGGGCCACTCTTTGCTGCAATGACTGCTGCAACACGATGAGGAAGGATGTGGATAAGTTTTTGCACTTTTCTGTCTGGAAACATTGCCACTCCTCCGGGTCATTCCATGCCAAATCAATCAGTTTAAAAATAATTTTGAACCTGTAGGTCTTGGATTTTGGTAATTTTTTGGTTATTTGTTCCATGGATTAATGTAAAGAAAAATACAAAATTTTAGATTTTCCGGACTTATGGTTTTTGAGTTATAAATTTTTAAATTTTTTAAAAAAGCTGAAAAACGACGTTTTTTTTTAAATAGTTATTTGGCTATTTCTCAGAAAATATTGGAGCTAGAAATCTGGAACATGTGTCATCTTTTTCAGTTTTTAATGCTCTTTCTTTCTTTTGGTATACAACTTGACCATATTCTTAAAATACAACATTTTTCCAAAAAAAACTAAAAATTCTTTTTTGAATTTAGAAAAAACAGTCTTTTGATTTTTATTAAAAAAATATATATTATTCTAACATGTGCTGGCTCAAGGCGTGCCAGATTTCAAAGTGGAGAAACAATGGGTTTATGAGATAAAAAATTTTGAAGATCTGCCAGTATTAGAATATACAGGTATAAAGAATAATAAAGTATCTTAAGAATATATAAAGGTTTTCTGGTAGGCTATATAAAAAGGATATCATAAATCTAGATACATGTTTACAATTTCATTTAACCAAACATGTCACAACCTGAAAGTCTACAAGTCTTCACTTGTCTCTGTTTGTCAGTGATTGCATCATGGTCAGTTTGCTTGTAACCAGTTAACAGTGATGACATTGAGTGTGTGTTATGTCTAATCCTTTTTATTAAAAAGTGTCTTTTTGTTTTTTTCATTTTGGAGAATGTAGTAAAAAAACAGTTTCGTTATTTTAAAATGTTTTTAAAATAAATGGACAAGTGCGAATTGAACTCGCGTGGAGAGGGTTCCGTACGATGAAGATGTTATCTATCATGTTTTGTTTTTTTTAAAATCTGACGCAATCCGTATCTGAATTCTGTCTTGTATATTCTTGAATACGTGGACTAAGACCGAGTGATATTCATTCTGATATTTAATTTTTGATTTGTCCTTAAAATTAATATTGAAGCCTCCTGCTATAATAATGTTTTCGTGTGCACTAATAGCGTTCTTAATGCATTCAACGGCAATTTTTGGAAGGCATTTTGGCGATTTATATACGGTTAAGAAGTGAACACCAAATGCTTTGAATTGGAGGCATTCGCAATGCCCACCCCATCGACTATCTATAAATAAAACCTGAAGAAAATTAGAATTCGGGTCAACAGGCAGAGCTCCTTGGACTGATTCGTCTATCATCATCTCATAAACACTTTGGTTTTCATACCCATGAACTACTCTAAGTAGGGAATTAAACTCCCCCACGACATTTTCCTCAACATACCTACCACTCTCCAATAGATAATTATACAATAACTACGACAGGAAAGACGAAAATGATGCCTATACTTCGCGCGGGAAAAGAAAATTTTAGATGTATTTCTTTTTCCTGCAGTGCCACTATCGCCATCTAGTGGCGTTTTTGTTTTTGTAGAAAAATATTACGATATTAACTTTATATAAAAAAAAACTAATACATGTATTAAAGCCCGTCGTATGACGAGTACCAAAGTAGTCGAATCTGAAAATACGATTTTAGTTAAGAAATATCGTCTGTGACATGATCGGTAATTGGCCCGACTGCCAATAATAAAAAAAATTGCTGTCAATATGAAAGCGATATTGTCAAAATAGCTGAAGAATATTTTACTTACTTTTCAAAACTGCTTATCGTTTAGGGTAGCGGGGACAGGAACCCTATAGAGAATCTCCAGCGCTCGTGATCTTCCGCTGTCCTCAAGCGACACGAATCCAGATTTTCCATGTTTTCTAGCCACCTGGTTCTAGGCCGGCCCCTTGGTATCTTACATAACTACCGGCATGGAAAAAACAACTGCCTATTATCAGCTGTTTGTGGCATCACATGGTCATAACAAAGCAACAGAGAACTATTAGTGCAGTAATGTAGCGGCTCAACGCCTAAACATTTATTGTGCTGTTGTGCAGTCTATGTACAGGCCCGTTCTCAGGTGTTATGCGGCCCCTGGAAGCTCTGCGAAAATGCGTGGAAATTAGACCAAGGAGACGTTTTCCTGTTACGTTACGAGGTCATCTCCCTGCGCCCCAAAGCCCCTCCCCCTCCTGCTTCCCTTCCCCTGCCTCCGAATTCAACTCAGGATGATAAATTTCAGGATGAGGAAGGTAACGTGAGTGACACAGACGGCTGCAGTGCCAATTAAAAAAAAACCGGGGGATCGAGGGCGCCTCACGGAGGCCCCCTCACGTTCGGGGCCTTACGCGGATGCGTAGTCAGCGTATGCCTAAGAACGGGCCTGCTATGTAGGTACCACCTACCACTCCTCTCAGGATTCTAATTTCTGCCGCTATCACACGCGACCGCACTTCTTCATCTTATTACTTGAGATAAGAATGGGGAGAAGGATAGATTTGAAAACAGAGAGTTTGGCTTTCTTCCCTAGTTCTTATTATTACGGATCGCTATAATTCGCGTCTGACAAAGGTTGCGTACCGATCCGAGCATCCGATAAATAATGTTACTATGTTACATGCTTATGATCTTATTCGAAAGCCCGTCGTACGACAGTTGTTACAACAGAGAAAACGGTAAATTCAATTTTATTTTTGAAAAATCGTCTGTGACAGGACTGTCAAAAGTAAAAAAAGTCGCTGTCACTATGAAAGCGAGACTTTCACAATGTTACATTTTCACAGTGATTAACCTAACACAGAAGAATATCTGCAACTGTTAAATGTAAACTTTGATCTTCAGTAAAACTAGCATGTTGTGCTCGTTTTTTTCTGTTTTTTTGGCGTTTTTATCTCTCTTATTTCTATAATTTTCTCGGCAGACCGTTTTGGGGTTATATTGTACGATTACTATATATTAAAATAAGATAATTAAATATATACATTTATATATATATAAGAGAGGAGGAGTGATTAGATAAAAAATCAATTGTGTAAAATTAGATAAGAATATTTATCTAACTATTATTTATTTCATTATATTTTGGTCCTTCGACCAAACTGATTAACCGTCATTTTGACTCTGTTTCCGAAGAGACAGGACACATATGCCTGTTAAAACTTTTACTTATTTTTGATACTCTTTTCAGAATGTGAAGGCAAAATAAAAAAAAATGGAAAAAAAACGACGACGGAACGACCGACTTTACGAATATAGTAACGATTTTTTAATTATTTAACCCTTTACTGCCCAGGTATGAACCCGTTCTGGCAATTATAATGGACAATTGGCAGTAAAGGGCAACATCGTTCTGGCAATGCAGTATCACACATTCTCAACTGGTTTTTATTAAAATTTAAATAAAAATTAAATTTAATAATTTAAAATAGCTAAAATTACTTATTTAGGATTTTAATTTGATTTTCTTGCTGTATTTAATCTAGCGCGAATTCTTTTTAATAATAATAGATATAGTAAAAAACATAGCCAACCTCGGCTGCGAGTAAAAAACTATCAATTCAGCATTAATCGGAATTTAACAATCCATGTTTTTCTTCCTTTTCCCCCGCCTGAAGAACCTGCTTCGTTGCCGGCATTTCCAAGGCGACGAAGAGGTATTTTGATATAAAAGATTGATATAAAAAGGAAAGATGGACGCCATCGACGCATGTCCTGTTAGTACTTAGGACATTAGTAGAATTGAATGGTTTGTGAAGTTCTGGTTAAACAACGCAAGTTGGCATATCTTGAACGTGAGATTGTTGTAGGAGCTCGGAGCCATGGAGCGAATAACACCGAAACCGCCGCATTAGTGAAATGTTCAAGAGCACTTGTGTTAAAGGGTTTAAAGACTAGACTCAGCCAAAAAACTAGATTCACTTTGGGTGAACCAGTGAATGCTCGGTCAGAACGGAGATTGTCCAGAATTCTAAAGGATAACAGAAGGGCAACAAGTTGGTTGGGTTATTAGAATTTTTGGCGTCGACTACTAAATTCAATTTGCGTCTTTTACACAAGTTATATCTGTCAGCAGCCCGGGACAAACAAAAACACGCATGCCCACAGCGGGATTCGAACCACGACCAGGTGGACTCGGAACTAGAAAGCCGACGCCCTAGCCCTCTCGTCCATCTGGTCGGCCAATCTGACACAACTGCAAAGTGCTATTCAATAAGTATGGTTTCGGATTTCACAACACCAACAACTCGAGGAATCCAAGCCAAGAAGAATCGCCCCAATATTAAGAGCGAAAGGTGCCTCAACAAAATACCGAGGAGGTAGTCGGTATATATTGGCCATAAAAAATGCCTCTGCTTATACACGTGATTATGGTTCCATTTTTATATGAAAGATTTCCTTATTTAAGATGCGTATTCGAATACATTATGTAAGAGGGGGTTTGAGCAATGTTACAAAGGGGAGGGAGGCGGTTAAAACTGTCATTTTCGTGAACGGTTTTTGTGAACGACCCCGTTTAAAACTTAGCCATCTGGGCTAGTACATCAAACATCAACATATGCCGCATATAGGTGGCATACGAGGCCTGTGAGAAAAGTATCCGACCTAATTTTTTTTTTGCGAAAACCTGATGGATTTGGATCGCGCGCGCTTGCATGAGCCGACCTTGAACCTTTGTGCGTTTGCGTGAATTTTTTCCCGCCTCTCAATAGCGTCAGTTGCTGGCAATCAGCATTAAGGGGAGGTAGTGTGTTGTGCTTTCGTCGGTTTTTGATTTGAAGGAAAATGACGGAACGACTGGAGCAGCGTTACTGCATCAAATTTTGCCAGAAACTGGGCGACAGCCAGGTGGAAACCATCAGTCGTCACAGTGGAAGCATTCCTCGTCACCACGACCAAAGAAGGCCCGCCAAGTGCACAGCAATGTGAAACTGATGCTGACTGCTTTCTTTGACTTCCGCGGTGTGGTACACCACGAGCACGCACCACAGGGTCAAACAATCACCAAAGAGTACTACAGTGATGTCCTCCGTCGCCTACGTAATGCAGTGCGGCGCAAGAGACCGCAGTTGTGGTCAACATGCAATTGGCGCCAGAAAAACCAAACTTGATTCATACTTTTTTGGCGAAAAACCAGATTCCCGTGGTACAATAGGCTCCTTACTCTCCTGACCTGGCCCCCGGCGACTTTTGGCTTTTCCCCAAACTCAAGAGGCCATTGAAAGGAACGCGATTTCAGACAAGAGAGGACATTATGGCTGCAACGACAGCGGAGCTAAACTCCATTCCGAAAAACGCTTTCCAGGAATGCTTCCAACAATGGCAGCACCGCTGGGAGCAGTGTGTGGAGTCCCAAGGAGACTACTTTGAGAGTGATTAGGTTTCCAATGCTCCAGGTGTGTATTTTTTTTTCCCGGCCGAAGGTCGAATACTTTTCTCACAGGCCTCGTATTATCAAGTAATAAGAACTTGTTTCAATGCTACTAAAACATCTTCAAATTCTCAAATAAGTACTCACCACGGCTTACCTACATTAATCACGATCCGTCGAGTTGGTCTTTTAGTAGAGCTAGTCACTAACCATTCAGTCCATTTTTTAAATAGACAATTTCAATATAATGCCATCTATTTATGGAATAAGTTAACTATAGAAATACGTCTCAAGTTCTTATCCTACTCGTAAAACCATTATATACAAACTGTCATGTAATGTTTACATGAACATTATTGTTTTCTACTGTGGGAATCTATGAAACGTGAAATTTCTATCCAACTGTCCAGAATTTTTTTCATATCCAAACAGAGAACAAATTGAAGGAATTTTGACATAAAACAGGTTAGAAAACTCTTATATGTAGAATCGTTCGAAACGAAACTAGAATCGAAAGCGACTAGAATCTCGGCGACGAAATTTCCCGAGGGTCTCGTGGCAAGTTCTCGCGTCGTGTTCCACCGTGTTCTTGGGAGGGATGATCAGAGGGCCAATTTTTAATTTTCCGAGGCATTTTTCTTAATAAAATATTAGTATGAAAAAATAACTGTACACAGTAAGAAACATACAGTAAAAAACATATATTCTATTCTATTTTACTCATTGTCATCATCATTAAAATTTTGAGGAATTTCCGGAAGATCATTTAAAATTTCAGTTTCTGAATGCACGGCACTAAAGATTAGATTTCTTTGTTCATCAGTAATATTGGCATTTTTACCGCCACTATGGCGACTTTCTTTATTTTGTCGTCGAAGGAAGTATTGTAATCACGAAAAATTTCGATCTCGATATTTTCACTGATCTTCACGTTTTCAGGTACCTAGATTACGAAAAAGAGTTTTTTGGAAAATATCTGTGTGTTTGTGTGTCCATGATAGCGTCCAAACGACTAAAGCTATCGAGACCAAACTTTAAATTTAAGATTATAATCTTCCTCGGGAGGTCTAATTAGTTTACCAGTGGAATCGGTGGACCGGAAGTTATCAGTTTACTCCAGCGCCAATATATAAATTTTGAAATACCTCTTTAAACATTGCGTTTATGAAAATTTTGAATAGATTGAAAAGTGTTACAATTACCATTTGTTAATAAAATTTTCAAAATTCAAAACGGAAGTACCAGTTCTACTCTTGTCAAAATCCAGTGTTTTGCTAACATAGGCGAAAGAAAATGGTATAGGAAAATTTGGAATCTATACCAAAGTGTTTAGAAGCTAATTTGAAGTAACTTTTATTCTCAAACTTTTCCAAAATTTTAACGGAAATAGCCATTTTGGACAGTGTTTAATTTTTTTCTGTATTTGGACCAGGACATTTACCACACCTCATTTTTTCATTTGAAAAGATTATTTTTTAATTGAAAACTACATTTTACCAATTGCAAAAAAGTGTAACATAAACTTTTTTTGTTTTCGAGCTAGATAAAATGGAACATAATAAAATATTCGTCGTTTCTTGATTCCTTGGATGACAATCAGTATGAGTACACTGTGGTAGAAGAATCCTCTTGCTAGGATTTTGCAATTTAATTTACTTACAATTTGGGGTGCATGCTTCAATGTTTAATAAATACGCAATAAAATATGCATTTTTTACTTTAACAGGTACCATGTACATCCATGACTGCCCAGCAGAACCATTTATTCCAATTTTTTTGATTGTAGCTGGTTGTCTCATTTTCATAAATGGTTGCTGCCCCTATCCTCCCCCGGAACCTGGAAGTACTATTAATACAATATTATTTTATTTGAACGGTATAATGTTTTGCATTTGTCTGGCTTGGGTGATAGCAGGTAGGCAAATTTTTCATAAAAAATATAATTTTGAACATACATTATTTAGCCAATAGTCATGGGATACCCCTATTTTACATAAAAGTGAATCATTCCCATAATGTTAATGTTGTCGTTCATTTAGATGTGTATTGTTGAGCATGTGCCTTGCATGCTGCAGGAATGCTTCAGAGAAAGCAGCTTTCGGACTTCGAGAGAGGCACAATTGTAGGTTGCCCCCTTGTAGACAAAATGAGACCTTGCAGGGCAATGAGACCTGAACCGTGCTAAACACTCCCAAATAATCCGTACAAACTGTCATCCGGGCGTGGAAAGATAAGGATACAATAGTGTTCAGCCCAGGACCCAAGATTATGTCGACCAAAGACCGAAGAGCGCTTCCAGGTTGGTCAGGACAAACAGTAAAACGTTTTACTAGAAGTAGGATCCGCCAAGATACTGTGGACACAACGATCAATCAAGCGACTGAGTAAAACTTTTAATGATGGACTTAAAAGCAATTTCACAGAGTCCACTGGGACAAATGTAAGCACCAGCACCGTTCGCAAAGATCTGCATTCACTGGGGTTTCATGGCAGAGCTGAGGCCCACACACTTCACATCAGCACCTGCAACGCAACGAGGAGATTCCAATGATGCAAATAGAGACGTCATCGGACTTTGGAGCAGTGTCGGATGGATGAAATGGAGTGACAAGTCACGATACACCATCTGGCAATCAGATGGAAGGATTTGTAATGCCCACAGTAAAGTTTGACAGAGGGTCAGTGCTGGTATGTGAGTGCTGTTCGTGGTTTGGTCTGGGTCCAATCATTTATGGTTGGTGATCTGAACGCGGAGCGTTACAAGACATCCTGGATAACTCTACAATCCGTCCTCTTTGGCAGCACTTTGGAAATGACCCTTTCCTCTTTCAACACGATAACGCACCTTGCTGCAAAGCAAGGGTAGTTCGGAGATGGTTTGATGAAATGGGAGTGCATGAACTTGACTGGCCTGCACAGATCCCCAATCTCAATCCCATCGAATATCTTTGGGATGCGTTGGAGCGTCGATTGCACACAGGAATGTAGCGCCCGAAATCCTTGACTGAACTGTCGAAGGCACTTTTGGCAGAATGACGAAAAGTTCCTGCAGACACATATCAAATACTTGTGGACAGTTTGCTCGACAAAATAGAGGTCATGATACTGTAGCAGCAATAGGTGGAGCAACCAGATACTAACACATGCATTTTCTAAATGTTAACATTAAATTGGTCGTATCCCATGATTTTGGTAAGATAGTGTAAAGTCTTGATCAAAAGTTAAATGATTGGGTTTTTCCAGTCCGCGAAAGATCATCAAAATTTATAGAGAGGTATAGTAGAGTTTATTAACGAAAATTATGTTGCAGAAAACAAAAACTTCATTTAGCACATTGCCTGTACAAAGGGCATACCGATATTTCTTGTTTTCTGACTATGTCATCCCTTGACGAGGCAATGTGGATGTTCCGTTATTTCTTTATAACGGATGTGTCGCTTCATGTTTATTTGGTTACTCAAGGACTATTATTACGTAAAAATTCGGATCATGTGACACTTGGAATTCTTGGACGTTTTGAGGCGGCCATTTCCAAGTGGAATCAACAGAAGTTTTGCACGTTTCAAAAAGCATTATCTCCAGACTGTGAAGGACATTTCAACAAGGAAATACCGGGTTTTGATAAAGTTCTGTTACACCTGCGGATGCGTCGATATCGGGGGGTGAAAGCAGCCACGAAGCAGGTGCTGTTGAAGACGTGGGCGATACCATAATGTAAACGTATATACAGTTTGTTTCCTATTTTAGTGGACAGTTAATAAAACCCTTTAGAAGCGCAAAACTCTGATAACTAACAATTTATAAGTCTTCAAACCAATGTAAATAGTGCTTCTTTACATTTTGACAGATTAAAAAGTGCATTTTGTTCTTATAAGGCTATAAAAACTTGATGCATACGAAATTACTTGTTTCCTATTTAGTGGACAGTTCCATTTTAAGAGTTAAGGTAACAGCACACAATTCTCAGGAAGGCAGGAATATCATTCTTTGAGTGTTTTAAGCTCATATGCAGTCATATTGAGAACTCATATGCAGTCAGATTATTTCAATAATGGCAAGTCGAGAAAAGCTGTCTGATATTGAAAAAGGCAAAATCATGGCATTTCGAGAGAGTGGAAAGTCAATACGTGAAATTGCTGCTTTGCTGAACAAACCTAAGAGTATCCTTGGTAGGTTTCTGACAATGGGCAGTTCAAAATCGGCGCAGAAGAAATGTGGTCCGAAGCCAAAGTTGACAGATCGTGACAAACAACACATCATCCGTGAAGCATCTCAAACTGGCCACTCGTGTGCTCGAATATGTGCTGATCTGCAACTTCCAGTAAAGCGCAAGACTGTGTGGAAGATTTTGTCTTCATCACCACACTTGACGTACACAAAAAACAGGCCAAACCTCCATTAACTGCTGAGCATAAGAATCAACGTTTGCACTGGTCAAAGGAACATATGACGTGGGATGACAAATGGATGGAGGTGTTGTTTACAGATGAAAAAAAATTCAATCTGGATGGTCCAGATGGGTTGCAGTCATACTGGCATGACATTCGCAAAGAGAAGCAGTTATTTTCTACAAGAGTTCATGGTGGCGGCTCAGTAATGATATGGGGCGGTTTTGGCTTTAATGGAACTACTCCTCTAGCATTCGTTATCACTAGAATGAATTCTGTGAAATATCAGGAGCTACTTGAAGAAGCTGCCTTACCTTATGGACAAGACATTTGTGGACCATCTTGGGTTCTGCAGCAAGACAACGCCCCGTGCCACAGTTCGATGTCAACAAAGAACTGGCTGAAATCTAAAAATGTTAACATGATGGTCTGGCCACCGAGAAGTCCGGACATGAACCCTATCGAGAACTTATGGGGTATCACTGTGCGTAAAGTTTACGAAGATGGACGTCAGTACAGCAGTGTTTCATCATTGAAAGAATCAATTGTTGAAGCATGGTATAAGTTAGATCCTGAAGTCCTTCAAAAGCTTGTTAAATCAATGAAGGATCGTGTTTTCACACTTATTACACAGAATGGAGGGTCCACTAAATACTAAGGATAAATTCTTCTATTAGTGTTGTTTATTTCATTTCTTTTATTTATATTGTCCACTAAATAGGAAACAAGTAGATTCTCATGAATCACCGTTTATGTTTTTGTTATGTAAAAGCTCTTTCTCAGAGTATTGAAAATGTAAAGCAGCACCATTTACATTGTATTAAAGACGTATAAATTGTTAGATATCAGGGTTTTGCGTTTCTAAAAGGTTTTATCAACTGTCCACTAAAATAGGAAACAGACTGTAGATTGAATGAATGCGATTCGGATGCAAGGATATTGCGACAGAACGTAACAGCATCGAGATCTCTGCGCTCCTTCGCACGGGCCACAACAAGATTGACATCTCTAAGCAGCTCAACGTCAGCCAGATGACTGTCCACAGAGTCGCAGAGAGGCTGAAGAAAGGGGAAGGCCTCTAAGATCGTCCCACATGCAGGCAGACCTCGCGTTATCAATCGTGTGGTTGTCAGAAAAGCCTTCGAAGGTGACCCGACTCTCAAAATGACAGAGTTCAGAGAGAAAAAGATTTCTGTGGCCACGGTGTCCAGAGCCATCAAGGAAGAGGTTGGAAAGAGTTTGAGGCGCGTGGCAAGACCTTTGCTGATGGATGGCATGCGAGAAAAACGTCGGGAGCGCTGTCGTCGCCTTCTCAAAGACTTGAAGAGCCATGGCAATCACATTGTCACCTGAAAAGATGAAAATACCTTCTCAGTCGACACGGTCCTCAACAAGCAGAACTATCAGTCGACTTCGGTCAGGATATCTCTGAGGTCCGCTACGTGACTACAGCCAAGCACCCGGCCGAAGTGATGATGCTCGGCGTCGTGGCAATCTGGTTCCTGACCGGTTACAGGCTTACCGCGGCCGACTACAAGGACATCTTGACCAAAAACATTCTGCCCAGGGTGAAAAAGGTGACGAGGAATGCGGACTACGTCTTTCAACTGCCCCACAGTGCCAGGACCGTTCAACAGTAGTTGGGGTCAAACATGAACTCCTGGTCGAAGGACTTTTGGCCTCCTGAGTCGCCCGACCTCAACCCTCTTGACTACAGTGAATGAGCGCACATCGAGAGCAAGGCCTGCAAGATCCGTCACAGCAGCGACGACCAGCTGAAAGCATCTGTAAACCACGTGTGGACTGCCATGAAGAAAGACTACATCCGTCAAGTTTGTCGGGCCTTTAGAATGCGCCTAGGGTGAGTGGTTGCTGCCGATGGCAGTTACATCGATTAATCTGCATTGTTTACACACGATTATCAATTCTGACAATAAAAACCGTGTCTAGCTGCATCACACACGTAGTTATGTCATTTTTGCGAGGGTCCTCACAAGTGTAACAGAACTTTTGCAAAACCCGGTATCTCTCGTCTTTCCAGACGTGGTCGTCCACGTTTGACCATGTGAGTTGGACATGGCTGAATTTCGGAAATTGTACGTAAAATGAACGATGTCACCATGCTAACAGCGAACAGAATAGGTGCCATATTTTCGGCACAGTTTTGGAGATTCATTTTTTTTAAATGAGAAAGAGATCTTGTAGCATATAAAATAACACCATTTTTTTCCTCAGGAGTTCATTCCTGCAAACGGATTTCCGTTATTAACAAGTTATTAACAAAACCATTGACACCTTCCAAACAAAAACAAATCGAAAACTGGGTTGCAGCAGCTAAAGGATGTGTTCAATGTGTTGTTCCTGCTGCTAGACAGAGCTGAAGGCGCTTTATTCATTCATTTTAATGGAAAGATAAAGGGGGTATTGGTATCGGTTTGTTGGCATGATATTCCCACATGTTTATTTCGCTTTCTGTATCTATTATGTTTATAAAACTTACTGTATCTCTCTGCAAAGTTTGGTAGATTATCGTATCTAACAGCCCAGTGTAGTTAATCCTTTACTTTCACGATCAATTAACTTATTCAAATGTTATTTCGCACTGCCCTGCCAAACGTGCCCGGACATCCCTATTATATTGTAGTAGTTTTAATTCCTATGTTGCATTTATTCACTATGTTGAACAGCAACTAATATGGCAATGACTCCGTCAGACAACATACCAAAAAGCCATTAGTTGTCTGACTTTCAGAGAAGAGTGATCATAAGTTGCCCTTTAGTGAGAGTTAATTCAGTGATTTGACCATGTAATCTTGACCTGTTGTGCATAATGAAGAGAAAGGCGCAATAGAGACAGCAAAACATTTTGGCTGACCTAGAACCAGAGTGTTCTTCTGCGGGTGGTTCTGAGGAATAACTAAAGCATTTCATGACATCTCACATGTTTTTACAGTGAACCCAAATGTCTGCATATTTATTAGCGCTCAAGGCTCATCAGTTCACATACTGCAATGTATCCTTCAATCAGCGAGCCAGAAGCTATTGTTGAAGCATTCACTCTCTTCTGGGCATGAAGTCCACACGAAGTCCAACGAAAGGCAAGGTTCGCTATAAAATAAACACTTGGTAATTTCAGAATGAGTTAAAAGTTTCTGACCTCCAATTGCTTCTTGGAGAACGTTTCAAAAATTCTTTCTCGTTGTTGAGTCCTTAGAACGGCCGAGAGTATGCAGGTTTCAAGAAGGTGATTACATGAATGAGTTTCCAATCCACATGGACACTTTGGCGAGCTTGTACCTTTGAAACGCGGTAATATTCTAAGAACTGGCCAGTAATAATCTATGTTTCGTTGCTACCCTTGGTAGGAAACTATACACTGGCCACCCTTTCGTGGAGTTGGCCCATTTATTGTGCCAGATGTTAAGTATGTAGAGATCTTTTCAAGTGGCTGATCGGTAGTTTAATCCCATGAATTTTATCCACTGGGAACAGAGGGGCTGGCTTCCTCGCGGCCGCGTCTGACAGCTCGTTATCAGAAACGCCTGCATGTGACATCACCCAACGAAGGGTGATCATTCGCGAGTCTCTTGCTTGCAAGAGTGCATTTCTGACAGCGATGGTTTGCTCGGAGGAGTCCCTATTAAGCGGGATTGTGGCAATTTAACTGAATAAACCACACCATCGCTTCTTTAATGACATGAGCCCCTCTGCAATGTGGGGCAATGTGGCGCCAGAATGAAAGATTGTCAACCAATCACAGTAATCACAAACGCCCCAGCGATTTAACCGCAAACGTGCAGTGCGTCTTTTAAAATTTTGATGTCACTGCCAAGGTCGCTACTGCCTCAGCAATACGCATCAATATTTTAAGCCTACCAAGGCGATGGTTGGAAAGTGAAGGTGACCGGGGCTTCATACTCAGGAAAGCCGATGTTGCGATGTTTCAAGAGCCTGTGGCGGAGAGGTGGGCAGCCGTTGATGATTTGCAAAGCCTCCGGTATGCTTCCGCCAGAGATAAAAGGAAAGGTAGTTGAGCTGCCCTAGGTGCTTCCATGGCTCCATATCTCTGCTCTAAATAATTTCGCATACATGACTTTCAAAGCATGAGGAAGGTCACTGTCTATTTCAGATTCCGAAAAAATAATAATTATTGATAAAAAGTCGATATTCATGGTTATAGCAGGGCATATTAATGAGAAATATCTCAGGTGGTTAATGAAAGTATTAAGTAGAACCTTGCGCACTTTATTAGAAACTCCTCAGTATTTTCCCGCAAATATAAACAATCTGATCCCAGTTGTTGCCACCGTACTACAGAGGTAGGAAATGTGGCCCTGCCAGCTTCTCAGGGCATCCATGATGAAACCCAGAGATTTTAAGGAATCCATACTTTGGATGATTTTCTCCTCTATTTTTTCCGTTTTGTCTTGCAAGACTCTATGCGGTGGGATGTACAAGCAGCCAAACTATTCCATATTATACTCTAGGCTAGAGCTAATACCCCATCTTTCGCAGTGGATCCAGACTCTGTTAATATGGTTTTGCAGCCGAGGTATAGTCGGGGGCCGACAGCATAATTAGCTGGTCGCCAGCGAAAGCTTGGCATCTGCCCTGTCCCAAGTCAACACCTCTGATCTCCTGGAACCATTCCTCAATCAGTATGTTCCACAGAACCGACCCCAGAGAGGATATCTGAGGGAAGCCTCTGGCCATCACATGAATCACTCCGTTACTGGTCAGTGTTCGATTCCTTAAGAAGCCGGTGGAAATTTCCGTCAGGTAATTTGGAAGGGCCGTAAAGAGGAATGATTTTGTCTCAAAGTTGAATGCTCTTCGTCGTCTGCGGACGTGGAAGGAGCGCCGCCATTGGACTATACTCTTCCGATGAAAGTTTGAAGGGGCGTGTACGTTAAATTTCAGCTTTCAATTGTTTAAGCATTGTTGCGAAATAAAATTAACAATGTCTAACAATTGAAATTGGAAATTTAATTGGACACTCCCATTCAAACTTTTGTTGGATCGAGTACAGGCAAAAGTTTGTGAAGTGATGAAAGCCGCTTCAATCTTTTACAATCTAACAATCGTATGTGATCTGAGGTAATAAAAAATACCATCAAGAGTGTCTCTTACCCACAGTCTGGAACTCGCGTATTGAGATCATATTTTGAACGCATACTCTGTCCGTCGAAAGTTTGACTGGGCGTGTCCAATTATTACACTTGTAAAACGTTTTACTTTGCGACAATGTCTAATAATTGAAATCAAAACTTTAATTGGATATGTCGACATGCATTTTAATGGTTGGTTGGTTGGTTGGTTTACTGGAACTTTTGGCGTCGACTACTAAGGTCATTTTGCGCCTTTTATACAAGTTATATCTGTACGCAGACCGGGACAAACACAAACATCCATGCCCACGGCGGGATTCGAACCCACAACTAGGTGGACTTGAGAACTAGAAAGCCTACACCCTAGCCCTCTCGGCCGCCTGGCCGGCGGCATTTTAATGGAAAGATAAAGAAGTTTATTATAACAATGCATCAGACTTCTAGCAAGACAGTCCTCCATGCCCAAAAAATGCATTGTAATTCATTCTGACATTCAGCTGGTACCATGGTCTACCCACATTCATTATTCAGTCCGATTGAACTGATGTGGGATATGATGGAGCGCTGCATACTGATCCGCGCCATCGGGTACTGGATCGTTTAAATGTCCAATAGTAAAAAAACTTGTAGCAGTCATTGGAAGAACCTTTCCTGCAATTACTGATTAACTTCATTTTAATGAAGAGGTATGTCCTGATGCTTTTGGTATTGTAGTGCATATTAAATTGTAGAAAAAAAACATAAGGCTCTAAATTTTTGTCTGTTATTATTTTTTAGGCTGTTTTTGGATTTACAGCATTTACAGGCCAAACTGCGATGACCCAAAATCACCAAAGTACTGTAACAAAATTTTATATATGTTCGCCTTCTGGGGTGTTACCATCAAGCTTTTGGTAATTGTTTTGGTCCTATTTAGTTGGTGTTTCTTGTCTACGATATATTTTCTTTTCCCTTCTAAATAACCAAAAATTATCGTTCTCATGTTCTTAACTGGAACAAAGACCACTTCATTTCCGCATGAGGTATCTGAAATGATATCGAATTGCTCTTCTTTGAAAACCATGAAAACAGATTTAAAGCATAAAATGCAATTGAGAAATTAAATGAAATGTAACAATAAATATTTCGTCAAGGATAAAATATTAAACCGATTATTTCTTATTTCATAAACTATTATTGTATAAATCGTTAGCGTCATTACGCAACATATCAGGTTTCAAAGAAATTAACCGGAAAAAATGTGACAGATATAAATAAACTCCCTGGCCAAAATAATATCGCCATATTGAGCCAAATACTAAAGAGCCAAAACTGTTGCAGTTATGTGCAAACAATACTTCTTCAAGTTAGCGTAAACCACTTCATTTGTTTGGGGAAAAAATGTACGGAGCTATGTTGGGGTACGACCGTTAGTTAAGTCGTAGAATACGTCTTGTGGCCACATGGCTAATAAGAAATAATTTTGTACAATACAATTTAAGGAATTTAATATCTGACAAAAAAATTTTCATGACACCGAACAATGAATTGCACGCACAAGAGATCTCATAAAGACAATGAAAAATTTCCTGAAACAAACTTAAACTGCTCATACTTATCTCATCGATTATAACACTTTTCTGAAACGACTTGGCGACGATATTGTTGTTCTGTGGTGCGATTCTAACTATAGATTGTACAGTTTTACCTTTCAAGTTCACTGCAGTTCCACCAGTGGAGGCACAAGCTCTGTACGCGTTATCAAGTGTATTCTGCTGTTATCTGAATCTATTTAAACTTTCCATAGTTAACTTTATCATAAATATTTTGCCACTGTTAACGAGACCTGCCAAGTAAAATTTTATAGAATCGCTATCGAATGTGAATAGTCTGGGCAGTATTTTATATTGTTACGTTTTCTACTCACGTCTTCTATTCAATTTTGACATGCGACGAAATACAGCTGCTACTTAGCCAATGAAAAAGACAGGCTCTGACACTGAAAAGTCACCTGACCATCTTAATCCAAGCAACAATGTAACCTTCACTGTTTCCAACAAATGAATATATACTGAATGTTAAAATACAAGTTGGAAACAAAGAAGGTCAAATTGTTGCTTGGACTAAGATGTGACTTTTCAGTGTCGGGGCCTGTCTTCTTCGTTAGCTACAAGCTGGTAGAAATAGCTACCATCATCGGTAGAAATAGGATTAACAATGGTCGACTAATGAAGGTGTAACAATGTATGATGTTTCGGTTATCAGGCTTCTGTCTAGATGGTGTTGGCAAAATAGTCTGAGCAACAATCCAAATTTCATTGTTTCCAACAAAAGGAAAAACGTTGATTGTGAACATCCAACAATGAAACTTGGATTGTTGCTAGCACCCACTTGGTCAGGTGACTTTTTTGCTTCCAGGCCTTCTTATCTCGTAGGCCTCGAGCAGGTAAGTATGACGTCAGTTCCTGACCAGTTACCTAGCGATTCCAAACATTAGGTTTAACAATGTGGTGTAAGGCCATTGAAAAGCATAGAAAAGTCCGGAATCGCTAGGCAACTGGCCAGGAACTGACGCCATCACTTACCAGCTCGTAGCCAACGAGAAAAACAGGCCAACACCACCTAGACAGAAGGCCTGATAACGGAAACGTCATACATTGTTACATCATCATTAGCCGACCAAATTTAAGGCTTAATATTGGTAGAAATAGGATTAACAATAGTCCATCCAGCCTTAAGGTACGTTCCAAAGACGCGGTACATGCGGAAGCAAGCAGCTGCGAAGCGATGCGTCAATCCCTCTCCTGTTCACAAACGCGGCAATTCAAGCTTTCCATATGACGTTTCAAAATACTGCCACTAGGGGCAGTGTGTGCATAGAACAAGTACTTCCTGTTAAAAGTAAGCAATCGGTCTCCATTCTGGCAAATTTTTATGATGAACGTGTTTGTTGTTTTATTAGGTGTCGGAGCATTTCTGTCAAATATTATTTCATTGGATGTTACTTCTATTAGCTTTATTTCAGCGTCAGAGCACTTCCCACTCCTTCCAATGCTTCCTTTTTTGGCGCTCTCAAGAAGATTACCGCTGATTGGTAGAAAGAATTCACATGACAACCTTGCCGCTCTCGCCGCATGTACCGCATAGGACATCATGACTCCAAACTGTCTCAGATCCGCCTTAGCGCGGAATGAATCTGATTGGCTACCTACTGCCGCTTCTGCACGTATCCGCATGTACCGCGTCTTTGTGAACGTACCTTTAATTTGCGTGAAATGTGATGGACATGTTAATTGTTACGTATTGTTTAATTTTTGTTGTAACAATGTCCAACAATTGAAACGGCAATCATATTTCGCGCAAACTAAGGCTGGATAGACTACAGGTGGTGTTGCTCCGGCGTGGAAAAGTCATCTGATCATAATAGTCCGGCTAACAATCCAAACTTCAATGCTTCCAACAAACGAAAAAAAAAAATCGACGGAGGCTCTGGTGACTGCCAAAGCCGCGGGTTTTTAAAGCGTAGAACTACTACTGTATGTTATTATTAGTTACCGATAGTGTGTATTTTTTGGCGAAAAAAGAACAAAATTAAAAAAAAAAGTTACTTTATTCAATTACATTACAATTTTGTGAAGAATGAGTCTGTGATATGAAAAGTTGACAGTCTCCATGATTAGTTTCAATACAAACGTCTTGCCACTGCCTGCTGGTCCTGCTAAATACATCTGTATAGGTTCACTATCTACCGCACACAACCGATGAATGAATTCTAATACTAGTTCTCTCTGTTCTTTATTTGCTTTACGCATCAACTCACAATAAGCCTCCTTCGACATAATATTGTCTCGTTTTGTAACTACCGCAATTTCACCACACGGATCAGCCAGTATGTCATCGCCGTTTTTGGGCATATCTTGAAATAAATGTGTTTGAACCTCGTTCGTTTTCTCGTAAGTTATGTCTTCAGCCTCTTGTTCAAATAATTTTTTAGTTCTGCCATTAACGCTCTAATGTCGGTATTACTCTCATATTCGCGCTTCTTAGACTGTATGCTATCCTTGTGCTCTTCAAATATATATTGAAATTTCATAGTATCCAACACATCAACTAGTTCGTTTTTGAAAAGGTAGAATAGGGTAACCAGCTCTCGTACATAATTGATCGTTTTCTTCCATTTCATAACCTCTATACCTTATTATTCTCGCAAAATCTCGCTTTCGATAATTATTACTGTTGGCGTCGTCTTGGTCATCCTCGCCAAGCTCTGCATCGCATTCATTTTCCTCGTTAGCATCGGGCTTCTGTTTACGCAGCTCAATCTTGGTATACCATGCTACAAAATCTGCCAAGCAAATTTTCTCCAACTCTTCCAGACGCGTCTCATATTTCTGAATTATGTTTTTAGTCCAAATGTCCGTGGAATCCTCATCCAGTTACTTCTGTTCCTTCTAGATTTTTGCCTCTCTTGTGGCCAAACATTTGGAATGTATATAACATCGCGGCTGCTGTGACACACAGGCTGTCTGATCAAATACCAAGCTGCCTCCTGAGCACTCACCTCTACTGTGTTCAATAATTTCAAACTGAGCTTCTCATAAAATCTATGAAAGTCTGATCTGAATTCTCGTCTTGGAAGTTTTAACATTTCTCTTTCTAAGTGGGATATACCTCGATTAGACTTGTTTAAATATTCAACAACATACTGCGCACAAGAATATTCTTCTAATATAAATTGTAGGTCCATATTTGAATTTAATGTGGATGCAATCCATGGGTTAAAAGTGTTTGTCATAATTTCTGTCATACTCCGCTTAATCATAAAGGTCGGCTTTCGCAGAGATGCTCTCATTATACGAGGCTCGGTAATAAAAACAAACACTTAGAAAGATCTTTAGTTTGGGAACAACTTGACCACCCGCCTTACAGTCCGGACCTCGCATCCAGTGGCTACCACCAGTTCCTGGATCTAAAGGAGATCATCGGCAGCATGCATTTCAACAACGATGAACAAGTGAAAACTGTGTGACTTTCTTCACCGGCGGCAGCTTCTACGAAGTGATCATGGGGAAGTACATTGAGCGCTATGACAAGTGCTTAAATAAACTTGAAAACTATGTGGAAAAATACTTAAAGGTACATAGAATCTGGTAAAGAAAAAATTTTGAATATATATGTAGTAATTTTGTTTTTATTACCGAACGGAACTTACTTTCTGGACGAGCCTCGTATTTAAATACATTTCTTATGTCAAATTATTTTGTGTAAAGTCGTCGTCAATGGATTCGTCGTTAATGGTTGTGTACAGCCAGTACTTGTTTTAAACGCTTCGCCGATTGTTTCATGCCTGCCTTACGAGAATGATTACTAGCCATTGGTAACAACACTTTTGTCTCGGGCTTCGGCCAATACGGTATATAAAATCGACAAGCCGATTCTCCCCGCTTAGTACATGTAAACGTATATTTATGAATCTGGTTCGCTATTTTGTCCTCGCCAACTTCATCTCTGTCAACGGAACACAAATAATTAAGCAATTCAACTGTCTTTGGCATATCATCACTCACTAGTTCCTTTGGATCGTTGTCTAACCACAGCAATATGGGCATGTGGACTTCCTCTGTGTTGAAATTCAATTCGAATGAAATGATCTCTGACATGAAACTTTCCGAATGGGTTACAATTTTTTTTACTTCTAAGCATAACTATTATTACGTCCAATAATTTCTTGAACTATATACAACATATGACTGGATCCACATTCACCAGCGTGCTGCGCATCGAACGGCTTAATTTTTCAAATACATTTGATGCGTCCAAATCAGTTACATCTTTCTAATATGAATTCAAGCGATGCAAAATACACAACAAATGTGGCCAACGTATTTCATTAGCACTCATGATTAGAAACATTGCCGGATTGCCAAGCTGTCTTATCATTGCAAATAATTGATTTTTATGTTGCTGTCAGTAACCAACAGAGTTAGGCAGACTTTTAAGAAACGCAAAGTTCTTTTCGATACATTCATCAATGAACTGCTTACTCTCAATTTCTTTCCTTGTTACATTTTCTAAATTTCTGACACATCGAAACGAATTGCGAATACCATCCTCCACTCGCAAGCGCAATATCTTCATAACCATGTACAAAATTGGTTGAGGCGTTACTCCTCTCCTGTCCCGACGACGGATCTCACTTGTTGCCATTATGTAAGGTGTCACACGTAGCTCTGGATTGAATATACGATGCGTGTCGTAATACAGGGTGTTTCATAATTGGTGTCCCGTCTTTAGGTCCAAATAACGTCTCAAGGGGAACAGATTGGGGGAAAATGAATATTGATTATTTGGTTTTAATGTCCCCTAATTCAGAATAAAAACATTTCGCGTCACTGGGGGTGAAGGGGTAAATTTTAATTTTGAAGGGGTAGGGGTTAGACTCCATGCGTTATTTAGAAAGTTGAAGACCATCATCTAAAATGTGAGATTAGCAAAAAATCCGGTGAAAAAATCTCATCCCCTGCCCTTTATCGAGTGGGTAAAGTCAAAGGTATGGCTAGCCGATGTGGACAAAAGCCATACTTATTAGAAAACAGTAGGGCCTACATTTGGAAAATTAATGAGAATGAATGAGTCGTTACCCTGAAAAGTTAATAAACTCGACCTGGTAAAACATTATGAAATTAAAAAACTGTACATGGGAAATGTAAGAAATGTAAAATGTGAGTTCCTAATGAGTTTTTGTCTATTGATGGGAAAGACAACTCTTCTGCGTACACATCGTATATTAGATTCATCGGCTTACAGTTTTGACCTGGAGCAATATCGAGTCAATGTTCTTCATTCCACATTAATGCATGCTGCTAATACATCTGAATCTGGACAATTATCTTCTAACTTTTCAACGTAATGATCTACTGTATTCGTAGGTAAATTATCCAAAGCATTCCAATCAATTGTAATATTGTATTGTCTGTACAAAGGCTGTTGTTCCAAATACACAAGCACGCATATATGACTGTATATGACTTGACCAATTATCGCATAGCCCTCTGCTCTCAACCTTCTTATTTGGATGAATGGCAATCTTGGAGATATTAAACGTTCATTGACTGGATCTAATGAAGGCAAATCTGGGCGTTCAGGATATCGAGAGCCATTTGAGCGAGACATGCGCGGTATTTTCCCTTTGCGCAATGACCGATCGCATGATGTACACACTTTGAAAGTAGACACATCTTCGTTCTGAAATTCAGTCTTCAACAAATCTACAATTTTTATTTTGCTTTGCACACAATTTAAATCGTTTTGAAACCACAAACGATTACACACACTGCACTCGTATCCAAATTTATTTTCCATAAATAATTTTGTAAGTTGTTTCGTACACGAAGCACTTTCTCGATGTCTTTGCTCCTTCACATTCTGGTAGTGTTTCTTGTTTCTGACTGATTTCATTTTCTTTCGACTTTCAGCCATTTCAGCCTGACGCTTCCTTTTACGTTCAGCTTATTGTTCAGCTTTCAACTTCTTCTTCTCATTCCTAATCCTTTCACGCTCCTCTTGTTTCCGTTGATTATTTTCTTCTTTATCTTTTTCACGTTTATTCTTCAAACGCAAATTGCGAAGATGCTTCTGATACCCGCTCAACATCGTACACACCCGAAGTTGGACAGCTAACGAACGATCAACAAGATAGTAAAGGCTTATGCATTTGCCTCTTTTTGAAGTCAAAATAAGGAAACACGAATTTTAAGATTGTTAGGAAATCCTGCCATCTGCTGGAGGTATCAGTAGATTTTCTATTAAAAGCTTGTTTGAAAATAATAAAACATATATTATTTTAGTCAGATTTATTGTTTTGTTTTAAGAAATAAACAAAACTTCAAATTTCATTTCTTAAAATAATTAATCTGCTTAAAATGATATATATTTTATTATTTTACAAGATATTTTAATATAAAACTAAAAGCGAACCCACCAATTTGTATAATCGGGAAATAACCGATTGTTAGATAACTCATTGTTAGATTTTTTCTTTGTTGTGACAACGTCCACCGTCGCTGATTTTATGTAACAGATGTACTGATTTCGCCGGCATATGACAGGATTTCATGATATTAGCTTAAAACACTCGTGTTTCCATGTTTTTATACTTAATGCACAGGCCTTCTTTACATTAAATGCACAGGCCTTTTCTCGTAGGCCGTGGTTAGCTCCAATTAGTTCCAATACACGCCGCACACGTATATGCTGCAGCAGCGCCACTCCGTTATTACGATGGCGAGCATAAAATTCACTTAACTTTAACTACTGTAACTTTGGACCCAGTGGCTCATTTGGTGAAATTTTTACTTATTCTTCAAGACTCAACCTTCCTCTTTCCAACGAGATAATGACCATAGTTGTAGGATATAGTGATAGAAAGATATAGGCTGAGATATGTACATCACTTTTTGAACAAAAAACTGCGTCTGAATTTTTCCTCGGCTGCACCCCTGATAGACGTAGTTCTACGTCAAAATATTGATTGTTAGAATCCAAGATAAAAACAATGAAGATTACATTGCTACTCTGACTAGTATGATTAGGTGACTTTTCCGCGCGGGGGTCTATCTTTCTCTTTGGCTACGAGCTAGTACGAGGCTAACGAGAAAGTTAGGCTCCGGCATTGAAAAGTCACCTGACCAAGATTGGTCTATTACAAAGAAAGTTAAATTGTCTAGTACTCATGGCCATGATAGCATTCTCTCTTTTCCCAGCTCCCAATCGCTTCACTCTCTCTCCTAAGCATTGTAACATGACTTTTTTCGTTCGCTCACCTCCCCCCCCCCTCCCCACCGTTTCTCTCTCTCGCATCTCAAGAGAAACGGGGTAGGAGGGGGGGGGGAGACAATTTCCCGTCCTCTGCTATCTTTTTTATTTTCCTTAAATAAAATACTTATTCACTATATTAATGGATGAACTTGCAACTAGAAAACTTGAGTTATCTATATAATAATATAAATGTTGATTTGTTGGATAATGGTATAAAGAAATCCGTTTACAAAAATTATTATCAATTTATTGTCACGGGCTTCGGTGACTCAGTGGTTGCGTGATCACCTCTGATGCCCGAGGGCAGGGCGCAGGTTCGATTCCGGCCGAGGACGACGAGGACTTTTTAGAGGGGAAATACTGATATTACGCACTTCCTTCGGAAGGGAAGTAAAACCGGCTGCACGTTAAAGAACTCTTTCGAGGCAAACTTTGCGCAACAATAACGCCGTACTGATATGACCATTTTATTTGAAAAGGACCTTAATACCAATCAATCAGTTTATTGTGACATTTCCCGAGAATATTACAAAACGATGATTAAAGATGATTAAATTGAACACCACTATTAATAACCAAACTTCATCTAATTTAATCAATGAATGGGGGATTTTAACTACATAATATAAAAATTTTTTTTAATCATTATTTGACAATAATGATTAAATTTAATTATTTATTAAAGTTTTAAACGTTGAGGTGAAATCAAATAAAGAAATCAATTGAATCGAAATTAATTCAGCGATTTTTATTACCAATTCTATAGAATGAATCAAAAATCTACCCAGTACACTGTCTTTTGCGCCATCTGGCGAGGAAAGAAAAGAAACCCTCAAACTTTGCTATAGTGATGTCACGCGATTTTCCAACCTGTAGTAGAAAAAGCCTTGTTTTACAATATTTCCTATGACACTGTCAATATGCAAGAGATCTTTACTACAACTCCTTGCCAAAAAATTAGAATAACGGTATATTAGGTAATATAAATAAAATGACTGTGGATGCTTATATAGAAGAGAGAGGAAGGAAACGCCACTTGTCCAGAAAACAAGCTAAAAATTGCTCAGCGTCTGTACCTAGGGCAAAGTAGATAAAAGGTTGGACAGTGACATCGATCGGAAGTCCGTCATTTTTTGATTCCCAAGCAAATTTTGATTTTCAACTCGATTGCAATACTCCACTTTGGATTGTACTTGTCAAAGAACAACTTTGTGCAAGCAATCAGTGGAATAACCAAACTTGCTGTTACGTAAATCTGGCCAGACAGTTCCACTGTTACTTTTCCAAAGGTTTCGTCCTGTTGCTATATAATAAAGAATGAGTTGCATGCGACAATCGACAATCGAACAGCGCAGGGAAAAAATGTAACGAGCGGCCCGGAAGCAATGCTTTTACCGCCATATTCATCCACAAAGTAACCAGAGGAAGTACGCTGAACTAGCCAAGAAGCCACATGAGACCTAGTTTCATGCGAAAATCGTACATTTGTTCAAGAAAAAGCAGTGTTTACACGAGTCTCACCCTTCCGGAGTAAATTCCACATGAAATACACTGAAATGGGCAAACAGTTTCATGACGCAATCAGTTGAGTCTGCTATTGATCCGTTATCAAAACAACTAGCGTTTTTTTTTTCTAAATCGATACCTTGAAAAGGACGGTGCCCTTTGTATCGATCCATTTGGTATGAATGAAATACCCGATACCAATTTTTAAAAGTATCGATATATCGAGTAATTAGGAAAAACACTATCGAAGAGTTGGGGCCCTGGATGAACATGGATTAACAACTGCTGTATGATGGTCGCAGCAGCCGGGGGGAGGTTGAAGGTCGTGTGTCACTGGTGGTCTCCCATCCAGTGACTAGCCGTGTCTGATGTTCCTTATTTCCCTGAAGTTGTGTTCAGTGAAAGCCCACCAGGCCACGGCCTCCCCCTAGAGAAATTGTTTAAGAGTTGTTTAATCAAGCTAACACTACTTTAAAATAAGACATGGTTATTAAAATAAGGCATGGTTATTATAATTGCAAAACACCAAAAAACTGGGTGAGTCAATAATCATGGTTACCAAGGAAGTCCATTGAGATAAGTCCAATGGGCCTCTATCTTAGTTCAACAATTTGTCGGGCCGAACTTTGAAATCTCCAGTGAATCTAAGAAAATCATTTTCTTGGATCGTCAATATAAGGTAAAATGCGCACGTTTTCTTGTTTCCCCATATGCCCTGTGGTTAAAATGTGTTCTGCGAATGCCGACTTTTCCGGTGTGTAGTTTTTTATATAACTGTAATGTTCCTTGATGCGGGTATTTACTCTTCTCTTACTCTGGCCCACGTATTTACGGTCACAGGTGTTACAAGCAATTTCGTATATTCCTGATCCTATCCAGATTATTTATTTTGTCTTTTGTGTTGCCGAGAAGATGCTTAAGGCCATGGTCTCTTCTGTATGCTACTGCGAGACCATAGGATTTACAAATCTTTTCTAAGCCTTGTGTCAATTTCCGATTGTAAGGTAGACATATAAATTTCTTCTTTTCTTGGTTTTCTTCCGTCTCTATGTATTAATAAGCCCAGGAATGGAAGGAAGTTATCCTTTTCTTTCTCCACCGTGAAAGCAATGAAGGGACAAAGGTTGTTAAGCCCTTCTACAGAAAGTACCTTTTGAAGATACCTAGTAGTGATGGGTGATATTTTCTAATATATCGTATATTATTTCAATATATCGCTTGAACAGCCAATAATAGGCTGTTTGCGCCTTGCTGTTTTCTGTTACGTTAGGCTGTCTGATATCGACAGATGCTTAACGAGAGGTGTAAATCTATCGAACTTACGATCAATGCAGAAAATAAGAGAGTCAATCAAAGTTAACCCGTTAGTGACGTCACTAGTCTTCTGCACTCCTGCTGCTCCCATCAGCAGCCATTGTGTTTTCGCTGCTTCGAGCCATTGTGTTTTCCTCCAGCTTCAAGTCACCTCTAAAAGCGTTAAAACAAATTAAGAAATTATATATAATAAATAATTGACCATGAGCGGGAACGAAGTAAAGATTTTGGTGGAAACCAACATTGCAATTTCTAAGTTCTTTGGTGGAGTAGATCGAAACTTGAATGCAAAGCAATGCCTTTTCCTTTAACCACAATCCTAAGCATAAACGTACCGAGCAGCCTCTCTGCGCAATGACCTTTTTAATGAGCGACATTAACATTAGATTTCCACGATACAAATATAATGAGCAGCCTAACATATCAAAAAAGAGCAAGGCACAAACAGCCTGTTATCGCAAAAACTTCGATATTTATCACGATATACAGGATGTCCCATTTAAATCGTACCAGGCAAATATCTCGGAAACTAAGTATTGTACGAAAAATGTCCAAAATTAAAATTGAATTATTTCGCGGGGGAAATCCATTAGCCAAAAAATTAGCTCCACCTTTGTGAGGGGGGTTGGGGTAACTATGAAATCTTAAATAGGAACCCCTATTTTAATGGTATATTCAGATTTATGATGAAAAATAGGAAAGAAAATTCCGCAGCCTGGATTCGAACTAGGAACCTTTTGTTAAGACCGTCAACACGCCAACCAATTGCGCCACTACTGAATCCAGTAAACAAACAAAAAATTTAAATTTATTCTAGTATCTCTTCCATAAACAGGCTTTTCATTTCTGTACTTTTTCAGAGAAGAATATTGTTAGCTGTAAACGAAACCACGACTATTTGAACTTTATGCGTAGCCAAAGAGCGTAAAGTAAGAATGCTAAATGGCACATGATTCCATTTTTTCAGGCAGAGTCGATATTTTATACTTATTTACTCTCTGGGTACGCGAGTTGACTTACGGCTTCAATCAATTCAAAGAAGACCTCTCTCTCGACCACTGACCTCTATACAACGTGGACTTATCCACTGAAGCCATATTGTTATGCCTCAGCGCTCTCACAAGCCGTGTTGTGTGCCATTAAATTGTGCCAAAAAGAGTGAAAAAATTAAATTCTACTGATAAGTGGTATTATTTACATATTAATTGGAATGTAACAAGTAAACTTTTAAATAGAGAATATTTGGTAAAACTCCACCCGGAACCTCACTGACGCTTTTAATTAACACTAGATAGCTAACGTTTGTCGATTCGAACTTTTTATTATGCGAATGATGTAGAATGAGCTTGGCAGGAAGGCACAACAAGATGGCTGCCGCTTGCTTCATCTCGACAATGGTTGCGTTCGGAGAACTTCCACTGGTGAATTTCTTGAGAATCAGAGAATTCTCCGTAATTCATATTTAATAAGTTTTCCAGTGTTTTTATTTTTAAGTAGTCAGTTTAACTTGTTTTGCGCTAGCCAAGATGGTTGTACGAAAAACCTTTTTTCAGTGACTTTTGTCGAGTGGAAAAAAGTGGAAGTAAGTAAGTGAAAAAAGTGGATTTTCGTTGCAGTCGCGAACGCCGAGAATTCTCTGATGGTGGTTTCTCGAATGACAAAGTAGAAATAGTGGAAAAAGTGGCTGTTCTCCGAACGCAGTCAATGTAAAGCGTGAGCGAAGCTCAGTGCAGGTTATATAGGTAGGTTCCGAATCCTATTGTTAATATTTATTTATTTGTTTATTTGTTACTTTGCAAGCAACGGGCTATGACAGCCCAATAACAGCTTACAATAAAAAATAATACAATGATATAGTATAAAAAATAAATACAGTATAAAAAGAATAAATATTGCATTATTAAATATAGACAAGGAAAGTAATTATAAGATAAATATAATAGTTCAAAGTCGTTTTTAACATAGTGATTATAATATTGCCACCAAAGTGAAGCCAATTGAAGCCATGACAGTTCTGGGCAGGAGAGATCCGTGGAATAGTTAGTTAGATGTTTGGCTGCTTGATTTTTTACGATTTTCGGCACAAAGAATAATCATTTCAAAACCATTCCTCAAAGTTATTCCGCAAATAGACACGAAAAAGGATCAGGAATCACTTTCCACAAGCATAAATCAAAAATACGTAACTGAAATGAAAATGCGTAAACGAAAGATGATCGAAACGAAATTGAAATTGAAACCATGATCGAAAAATGGTTTATAAAATATAATAAATACTTAAAATACAAAGTTAACGAAAAGACAAACTTATCACTCCGTGATCGGCGTGTGAAAGACTTACTAGGTAACCACA
>JAHWFO010038048.1:0-23852 GCA_023313115.1 Rhysida immarginata | reverse complement strand
CTTGAGTTCTAAAAACACGCTTTCTCGTCAAGGTCGCGTTGGGAAAATGAGAGCCGTCGCGTTGAAAACTTCGACGTCGGAACGAGGAAAGCGCGTTGAATCAACGCCACCTAAAATACAAAGCCTGCCGACTGAAATGTCATACATTGTTACGTCATTCATAAGAAGGCTTTGTATTTTAGATGGCGTTTGTTGAATCCACGAGCAATCAACATGGTGGACGGTTGCCGCTTCGTTTTTCTCGAGGAAGAAGGCCTTCGAGAAGAAAGCAATGTTATCCTTTTTTGGTGTGAATGATGCAGAATTCACTAGAAGAATACTGCTAGTGAATATATTTGCATAATCAAACAAAGGTGTCATCGATTGTTTGATCTTCGGCAAAACGTGCAAAAGTGTGCAAGGCTGAAAAATTAGCGCTACAACGACTGGGGAGGGGGGTTGGGGGTAATATAAACTTTGATCTGAGGAATTTCAAACGAAACTAGCATATAATGCACTGTAATGTACCAATATATTCAATATTAAACACTAGTTCGTTAGGTCGAAGTTCGTTTGAACTCACCCCTCTCCCCATGCCTGGCGACAGAAAAGTCAATGGAAAATTGAGAAAAAAATGCAAATTATATAGTATCAATATAAATGTAAGTAAATAAATAAATAAATAAAAATATATACATGTACAATAAACAAAAATGGGGATCGCATTAATTAATATAAACAGGCCTATAATGCATCAAAACAGTATCCTATATTTTTTTTGTATTAGCTCCTATATTTTTTTTATTTCTCACTACAAGGCCTTTTAAACAAAACAGAAATACATTCAACAAATGCTAGATAATTAGATGATGAAACGTTTATTAGCATAAGCCACAAATCTCAAATATAGAACGTAGCTTATACTTAAGTAAAAACATTTATGACAGACTCAGAAAATTAACAACTGATGATTTTTGTTCATTAACCCATGTTTTCTTATCCCTTCGTTTATATGAATGATAACAAAATTCAGCTACTGACACGAATAATTTGTTTTATCTAATGAAAAAACATTGCATTTTATATTTATTAAAAAATGTATAGTATGTAATAATTAATTCTTTTCTTTTTCAGTAGCAAACAACATCTGAGTAGCTGCTATAAATCTGCATATACTATCTTGGCTTGAAGTGTTATCTTGGGAGGACACCAGTCACCTATCAACACTAATTCCTACTAAAGCACGCCCTAAACTGAAGCTTGGTGCAGTGCCTTCAATTTTCCAAAATTTACCTATCAATATCTGAGATGTTTCAGCTTCAAGATTATGTGAAGTCGAAAAAGAAAATTTTGGATAAAGCTCTCAATACATGCTTGATGAAAGACCTCAAGAAATATCACAAAGAGAATGATATATATCTGCATAGCTTAGGAGATAACTGACAAGTCATATGTTAAGAATACAGTTACAGGACAAGGAGCTTCTCTTTGGATTGAGAAAAATGGAAATGTTAAATATTCATTTCAATAATCCTTGCTCCAGTCTCGGTTATGAGTGATCCTCAGTGTTTCAATAAATGTATATGAAGTTTCAGAGCACAAAATTCCCCTAAATTGCTTAAAAACTGAAAGAAAAAAATCATTTGACAAATACTCTTATAGGATGTTGAAACACTAATAATGAGGATTCAAATAAAGTGCTTCTGTTTATAATGGAAAATAGAATTAATTTGTGGTAGAATTTTTCAATTGAAGATCATTCTCAGATGCAGTTTTTAACAAAACAAATTAAATTTTTAAGAATTTTAGATTTATATTAAATTTTTAATTAGAGTGGCAATACAGTTTTGTTAGCAGCTTTATTTTATATACATTCAGCATATGTTGCTTTGCATAAAACTAATTATATGTGTTTGCTATATCCATGTTGCTTGCTGAAGCTAATTAGCAAGTTTGATCTAATTAGCACTGTAGATGTTATGCTGCAGTATCTAAAAGTCAAAAAACACTATTTGAAAAATAATGAACTGGTTTTAAATATTTCTCTTTGATGAAATAAACATCGAAACCCATTTACAATACAAAGGAGACTCAATATGTAGTCTTTGCAGGAATGATACTTCTAATATTACTGAAACTCTTTTAAGTGTTAATGGTTTCAAGCATGTTTTTAAGGTATCATGCAATTCAGGGTTATATCTAAGTTAAATCAAATTAGTATTCTGTTATTACATTTAAATAAGGAAAAACTTGACTTTGTAGTGTCAACATTAATATCTGATAATAATGTTGTTAACAGGAAAGCTTTTGGGGTATAATATCTTCTAGGAATTTTACAGCCATATCCAGTAGATAAGATCAGGAAACTTTCTAATATTTGATACATTGCATATACTGAAGTGTATATTCAATAACTATTTTACCAAACATGAAAGGGCTTCAGGTTTCCAAATTTTAACATCTTTGATCTCAGTGTTACTGGTAATTTCAAATCTCTTTATTTTATGTATAAAAAAGATTCTTTATTGAAATATGTGAAATTATTGACTCAAAAGGTCTTTGTATGCTTCTTCTATTTCTAAGCTGGTATCTTGAAGGTATTTGAGGAAAGGAATAGTTTTGTTCCAATGTTTGGCTTTTAATCATTCATCATTGTTGTTGTTGGATATGAAGAAAGATTTAACAACCTTTATGGAAAACATATTAGAATCGATAGCATGCTTCAACAAGATTTCATGAGAAAAATGTGTATGGTTAAAGAATTGGAGACCAAATGTATCTGTTCATCAAGCATTAAGTTTTCAAATTTTTCACTCTCTTATTCACATGTTAAATGCATTTTAGCTCTTGATACTATCCATATATATGAGTATATTTGCACATGAAAAAGCTGTTATATACTATGTAAATTCCAAAATGACAGCTTCAAGGCAAACTTTCTGTTTATTGTCAGCTTAGTGGAGCAAATTATTATACATAAACTACTTGTGAAAGAGGGTTAAGATTTAGAAATGTTACTGTTGAGATTTTGCAATCAGGATATCTAATGAGAGCATTACTTCCTTGCTGTGCTAAATTAAACTACTGTGAATTTTGAGAAGTTTTCTGGAGTTCTGCTGCAACTTTGAAATACAGGAAATTTCAGATAATGTTTTGCCTCTATTAATATACAAATCTGATTATGCAGTTAAAAGAGAACTGTTTGTTGAAAAAAAATAAGGTTGGAATTTATATTCAAAATAACCCTATTCTAGATATGACTGTGAAAAATTAATAAATCTTACAGAAAACTCCCTTGTATATCAGAAAGTAACTTTTTAATTTAAATTTAATCCTTTGTATTTTCAAGACAATAAATTGAACAATATTAAAATGAATATTGTTTAACTAAGATTAAAGCCTTGACATGTTCTTAAATAAATTTGTTTTTTATTTTAAACTTGAGGAAAATATTTTCAGTTGTTAATAATGTTTAATATATCTAAATTCAAATATGCATGTAATACAGCTGGTATTCTATTCGAAAATACAGTTTTATTTTTAGCATACTATTATTGTTTGTTTTAATCGTCTGTTTTATCCGTTTCTCTTTAATAAATAAAAATTAATGCATTAATGCTACAGTTTCTGTTAAAGGGTGCTTACAGCTGTATACCAAGCGCTACCAAATAACACACGTAAGTTGCAAAGATGTCGGCAATCAATGCAAGATGCAGCACTACAAAACTATTTCACTCGTCTTAAAAGTGTGCGTTGGTCTTAAAAGTGGAGATTATTTCCCAAAAAAATATTTACGTGCAATTTTGAGTACAAGAATTGACTTTTCGACATTTAAATGAGTATAAATAATTTATTCTCTTCATTCATATATTTGTATTGACCCTTTCGAGGAAAGCTTTATGCAGGTGGCGGCAGCGACATCCGTTGGCCTCTGGAGCCCACCCACACTTCCGGCGTCGCAATTTTTCCATGCTAAACAATACTGTGTAGTGAAGTAGTGTGTTGTATCAAATAGATTTAATACATTTTTAAATGAATTTAAGACAATTTTATCCCCTCAGTACAGAAATACGGAAGAAAAAATATTTTTAGTACACTGTATTTATTTTAGTTTAATTACACAGCGGTTAAGTGTTACTCATGTTACGTTTGTGTTATTTGTTTGTGTTAGAAGCTTGTTTTCTGTAACTAAATTAAAATAATAAAAATTTTACGGTAAATTGACTAAAACAAGGTTATAATAAAAAATTATTTTTTTTAATTTAATAATTAAACTCCGTTTACACTGATTGGCCTCGGTGGCTCAGGGGTTGCGTGATCGCCTCTGATGCCCGAGGACGCGGGTTTGACCCCGGCCGAGGACGACGAGAATCCTTTCAGGGGGAAAATCCTGAGATCTCGCACTTCCTTCGGAAGGGAAGTAAAGCCGTTGGTCCCGTGTAGTCGTTTGCCGGCTAACCGTTAAAGAACCTTTGCGAGGCAAAATTTGCGGCCCCTATAACGCCATCCTGAAATGACCATGGCAGTTGAAAGGGACGTTAATACCAAACAAACCAAACCAACCAACCGTTTACACTGAACTAAAACACGCATTATATTTATTTAAAATCGGTGAAAGTCCCGAGCAGCATCCTTTAATTTTCTCGGCTGACATCGATCAGCCCTGTCGCGTTTATGCTCTGAATTTATTATTGTAACATATCTAATTAATATGTAAATGATTTATCATATTATCGAAATTATATTTTAAGAAATTTATGCAGGAAAGAATCACGAAAGTTTTGTGACGATGAACTTCAGCTAACAGGCGGTCATTCATGCCGGCCTTGCCGCTCATCATTCAACAAATGAAGAAACTATAAATAGATGATTATAATTATATACTCTTCAATAGATGATTATAATTACATACTCTTCATTAAATGATTATAATTATCTTATGGAGGTGCTAATTATAATTATCTTATGGAGGAATATCTCGACTCTTATCGGCACACATTTTCGCAGCCAACATTCACCTTTCAGAATAATGGCGCACGGCTCTTCACAATTTCTATGCAGTTAATTCGCAATTGTAAATCCACATATTTGTGTGACTTTCGGTGAAAGTCATGAACGTTTGCCAAAAGTGTGCACGAAACTGTAAGTGGGAAAGTAAAAGAAACCCTCGTGTGTCGTGTCAAGGAGCTGCAGGTGAGTGAACGATTTAAGCCTATTGAATTATCATACTAACTTTAATACAGTTTTTACAAATTGGGTTCATACAGTTTTACGTAAATTTATACATTTCTAAATAGATTTAATACAATTTTAAATGAATTTAATAGGATTAAATGAATTACATTTAATCAACCGAGAAAAAATCACTAAATTTCCGTGACAATGAACTTCTGCTAACGGACGGTCATTCATGTCGGCCTGGCCGCCCATCATACAATGCAGACTGTCACGGAACTTTCGCTATTTTTTCTCGCAGAAATTTCTTAAAATATAATTCATTTTATCCTATTAAATTCATTTAAAAATGTATTAAATCTATTTAGAAATGTATGAAATTCATGTAAAACTGTATGAACCCAATTTGTAAAAAACTTAATAAAGTTAGCACGATAAATCAATAGGCTTAAATCGTTCACTCACCAGTAGCTCCTTGACACGATAAACGAGGATTTCTTTTATTTTCCCACTTCCAAGATAATTACAATCATCTAATGAAGAGTAATACATTTGTTCCTTGGCATAGAAACATAGTCGTTTCACAAAGAAATCGTACAGATCGAGTGATGTTACTGTAAGCCAAGAATTCACGTCGTTCTTGAAAAACGTTTCTAACACATCATCCATGGGATCTGGCAAATCGTGCCCGTCAAAAGTTAATTTCTGCTTATATCGTTCGCTGGCTACGCCATTCAAACTTTTAAAATATTTGCTTGACATAATTTACACAGAAAAATCGCCTAATAATTGTATAAACACTTGTAATTTAAACTACACTGTAGTTACATTGCACTAAATCCTTTGATCAGCCTTTGATGCTCTCTGAAACGGAAGTTAGTAAGGGTTCTCGTAGGATCGGTCACGTGATTTCCTGTGACGCGTTGTTTTGTTATCGAAACGGTCAATAAGCGATACTATATGCACTGCATCTACTCTGCTGAAGCAATAGGGCCAGCGTTTCTAAGCGCCCTAGTCGATGGTACATTATCGTTAATGTTAACTATAGTTAAAAAGTAAAAGACTATATTTTAATTTATGGTAAGTAATTTTTCATGTGTGCTTCTCAAATTTCAGCGCACGAAGTTGAATCCAAATGCAAATGAAAGGGGAGGAGAGTAATCGTAATATTATTAGCCTATATCATATGCTTAATGTTCCAAAACTGTTATATTTTTTATAACTAACACATTTATCATTAGAACTATAGTATTAACAGGGAAAAGTTAGGGAGTAGGGGGTTATAATTAAATACATGTAATTATAAAGCTAGTTTATATTTTCCATTGCACATATTAAAATGACCCCGGTCTAAAAACAGCAAATCATGATTTATACAAAATTCACGTAAATTAATATTATAATTTTTATGATTATCAATTTTTTTTTAATTTTAATAAATGTGCTGATCGATGATAGTAGTTCTGGCGGTATTGCATTCTTCCATTCCAATGAAACAGGAAGCACGAGAAACCACTGTTTTCATGCCATATCTAACCGCACGTCTGTTTACCTACAGGGAGTGGTTAATCTTATTACCTCTCTGTCGCGGCCACTCGCCACTCTCAAACCGTCGAGGTTGCAAAAGACGGTTTTCTCGTGAAACGGGGTAAAGGCCGCTTCAGGGCATCGGTTTCAGGGCAGGCTTGAAGCCTTCTCCGTCGCGGAGAAATTTTAAGCGCGACGGAATGACGAGAAATGCGCCCCAGGGATCAAAGCATGCAGGCCCAGCCGTAGCCTCCGATAAGAAACTTTTCGATGGCTACGGCCCAGCCATCACCACTACGGGGATTTAGTATGAAATCTCAATGTTTTCTCTCAATGAAATGTAAATGTTTATATATTTTATATTATATAAATTTTTATTCACTATGCGTTCAGGTATATAAATATATATGGAAAGATATATACAAGTTTTCACTGAAGTAGTTCTTATTTATTTTAATTTATATTAAAATGAATAAATTTTTAATTTTATTTTTTATTTTTTTTTATTTTTTATTTTTCAGTTGGGATCTATGGTTTGTTTCCCCAACCTACTTAAAGTGTAATTTAACGTATTTTTATAATATTTTGTTGAGTTTTTAAAATTTCTAAAAAAAAAAAGGTGTGTTTCAGATATATAAATGTATAAAAGAATTGTATATAAGTTTTCGCTGATGTGTCCATATCATGAATAATTATAAATAAGAACTGAAAATAATCTGTCAATATTCGACAGAGTATTCAACCAGGAAAGGACTTCTTAAATTTTCGCTGAAATAAACATTAAATTTAACCGCAATATACAGGGTGATTATAATCAGGCCTCGAAGTTCTCCTATATTTCCTATATTATGAAGAAATCGTTCAAAAATGTCCTATTTATCTCTTATATTTCGTATCCTCCTCTATTTTACGAGGGGAGATCAAAAAGTAAGTTGCACTTCACAGTATGGCCATTTATTACACCACCTATACAAAAGCAACACGGCTATAGCAGCATACAATGTAGGTTCACTTTTCCACATAGTCCCTAAACATTTATCCGAACGATCAACCAACTTTTCGATTCCGGATGCATAGAAATCTCTAGCGTTTTGTAACCACACGGTGACAGCAGCTTTCACCTCCTCATCGTTTCGAAATCAATTTCCACCAGTTTTATGTGCCGATTCTCTCTAATGATCGCATGCACACGGTCAACATTTGCAATGGTACGGGACGTTGCGGGCCTGCCTATGCGATCTTCGTCTGTGATATCCGTGCGTCCTGCTTCAAATTGTTGACACCACTTTACAATTCCTTGCCGGGAAATTGCACGCTCTCCATATACAGCAATGATCCGTGCAATTCACCCATTTGACCATAGAAATCAGATTGCTGCTCGCACCTCAAGTTTGGAGTGGACATTCAGTTGACTTTAGCCCGCTAGTCACACAAAACACGATGGGAAACCACAGCAACCGTCCTATCCGATGTCTGGACAGAGTTAACCCTTTTAGGACGGAAAATTTTGATCAAAAACGGGAAAATTGCGCTAATTTATTCAAAAAATTTTTCTAGCCAAAGTATATCTATTTATGGCAAATTTTTTTTTGCATAGTTTTTATTGATGTTTAGGCCACTATATGAAACAGTATATTTTATATTATGTGCATAATTTATTTTTAAAAATAACTCTGAAAAATACAAATATGAGTAAAGAAAAATTAATCTTGTTTTAATGAATTTTTAGAAAAAAAAAAATTTATCCCCAGTAAGTTAGGCCGAAAATGTGAAGTATTTCATTGTCTGTATAAGAATTAAAAAATAATTAAGAAATTTTATTTATTATCAATGTTATGAATTTTTTTTCATAACTATGTGGAGATTTCAGGGGTTTGAAGTTTGTGTCATGACGTAATTTAATGCTAGTTGACGTAATCACGTAGATCTAACTACAACCAATCAAAATCCAGGCCCCACCTTTATCCACCAGATAGCTCTTGGGAATATGATTTTATGTGCATTTTATACAAAAAAATAGCGCTTGTAAATTGCATATATGCTAAAAAAAATTAAATATTCATTTATTATTATAAAATTTGTTTTATTTTTTTAATAAAATTCAATGACATGTGTTTATAAACATGAAAATTCATATAGAAACAAATGAATACTGTTTACATTTTCAAATGAAGCTAATTGAAAATGAATTAACGTGCGAATTTTAAATAAATTTACAATCATTTTGGATATTGTAAATATAATTTTACAATATATTTTAATTTAAAATTAAAAGCATTTATTACAATTTGGTGCATAAACGAAGAAAATATTTTTGGTTCAATTGATGTTTTATTATTCATGCAAAATAATTAAACGTTAACCAAAAATTTCTAACTATAATATAAACTTTCCGAATGCATATATACTAGTCCATTTACTAGTATTTACTAGTCCACATCCAAATTCTAAGTCTTAACGTGACATGAACGATTCTTTTTAAAGTAAACAATAAACGGATAAAAACAAAATTACATTCAAGCGGCCCTGTCGAGGAGGAGGAGAAGGGAGGGGGGATTTCGGAATGCATTCTGAAATTACGTCATCATGGCGGCAGTCACACCTTATTATTGTGAAGCCGCCTACATTTTACTTTATTTCTATTTTTAAATTCATTTTATGAATTAGCATTATACTTAACATAAAGAATAGACTCTGAGGATTAAAATAAAAAGAAGTTCCGTATACCCAACTGCAATAACAATCTCGCAATTTGGCGTGAAAGTTCAACTTGGCGAAATCGAAAACAAAGAAGGCACTAAAATTACATGGATGAAGTAAAGGTAAGATAAAAAAATTTTTATATATATTTATGCAGAAAAACTTGTATGGAACAATTAAGGAAGCTACGAAATTTCATAAAAAGCAGGTTTTTATTAAGTAGAGACTAAATATATTTTAAAATGAAGAAGTCTGTAATGGGTATATAAGATCGACGTTTAGTTTGTAACATCCATGCCTGTTCATTTTAAATTAATTATAATAAATACAATAATTCATTCTCTAAGCTAATTATACTGTATTATTATAGAGAAAGGTTTGCCCAAGATTGTGACACACAGCGCGCTCCTGCGGCGAGTTAGTGCAACTTACTTTTTGATCTCCCCTCGTAATAAATAGTCTAACTGCATTAGAAACATTACCAATATGTCTATTCATCCAAAATTCAATCAACATAAAAACTGCAGCGGGAAAAAAACTCCCTTGCATTTGAATCGCTAATTTTCCAAAGGGCGTATGTCCACATGCATGACTAGCACCGGAAGTTTTGTGTGTAATTCAGTGGCAGCAGCTACAATTTTTTTTTTGTAGGTGGCGATCCCAGCATTCAGTACAGGATTAGCCTGGGATATAAAAGCCAGGACGATTAATCGTATTAATCATCCTAAAAGTACTTATGTGCCATATCAATCCTATTACCTACTGCATGGTTTCTTAATGGAAGAAGCTATGACATTCGTAACTGTGCCAATGCTATCGGCGCATCCCGGAAGTAGATGGCACTTCGAGTAATCTGTGCTTCATTTATCAAATTTCTATGAATCATTTTGAATCATTTATTTAAGATAAAAAACTTAAAGTTTATTACTAATTGAATTCTATTGTATATCTGATTACAGTCGAACCTCCATAACTCAATTTTTCTTTAACTCGAACCAAAATCAAATTACCGGACGAAAGCTTTAACACATTTCTGTGTTTTTTCTCTTTAACTCGAATTTCGGTAAGTCGACTTTCTCTATATTTCGAAGTCATTTTAAATTTCAGAAGATGAAAATCTGCTGTTATTTTGCCTCTTTAACTCGAAGTACTGAATGTTACACGATAACACGTTTTGCTCATGTGCTCGCACGTGATCGCACTCTCCCTCATTGCACGTGATCACACTCTCCAGCATTGCACGTGATGACACTATCCCAACACATGCCTAGATTGTTGCATTGCAAAGCCATGTCTCAATCAAAACGTGTGTGTAAAACTTTGACCATTGCTGAAAAGTTAAAACTAATCCAAGAGGTTGAAAAGGGAGCAAGGAAGAAGAAGGAAATTGCTGCAGATTTTGGGATTCCTCCCAATACCCTTTCAACGATCCTGAAGAATAAAGAAAGCATTCTGCATAATACTGAGGAAAGTGCTTTTGGACCAAGTCGCAAATGCCTGAAATTATCAGACTTGCCTGATGTTGAACAAGGAATGTTGAAATGGGTGGAAGGTGCCCGTGCAAAACACGTGCCAGTATCTGGAACTTTGATTCGAGAAAAAGCGAAGAATTTGCAGTGCACCTCGGCCATAGTGACTGCAAAGCAAGCTGCGGTTGGCAACAGAAGTTCAAAGGTAGGAATGGAATTATCCAGAAAACAATTTGTGGTGAAAGTGCTGCTGTTTCCGACGTTGAGTGTCAAAAATATCGAAGTGATATTTTGCCATCATTACTGGAAAATTACGAACCATCGGACATCTTTAATGCTGAGAAAGCTGGATTATTCTTCAAGTGTTTGCCCAAAAGACTTTGGCTTTCCGCAATGAGAAATGCCATGGGGGCAAGAGAAGCAAAGAAAGAGTGACCGTGATGGTGGCAGCCAACATGTCTGGGACTGAAAAAGTTAAACTCCTGGTTATTGGCAAATCCAAGAAGCCACGTTGCTTTGCTGGTGTTAAGTCACTACCAGTCTGGTAAGAAAGCAACAAAAACTGGACAATAAGTTTGAAGCTGAGAAAAAGAATATCCTTCTGTTTGTTGACAACTGTCTCGCACATCCCAAAGTTCTGATTAAAAAATTGAATGCTATCAAGATCGTATTCTTACCACCTAATGCCACTTCAAAGCTTCAACCTATGGATCAGGGCATTATAAAGAATTTGAAGTATTTTTACAGAAAGCGAATTGTTCGTCGTATTCTTCGCGGGCTTGAAGAAAAAAGTTTACTGCAAGAGATCAATCTTCTGAACAGTATCAGAGATCTGCATGCAGCATGGGATGATGTTAAGACAATAATGATTTCAAACTGCTTTCGAAAGGCAGGCTTCATCAAAGATTCTCTGATTGTTCAAGATGGTGATGCTGCTTCAGAGTGGGATGAAGATGGTGACTTCCCATTGTCGACACTTGAATGGTTCACATTCAGAACTCACGTAGATGTGGATTGTTCTTTTGAAGACTTTGTGGAAGTCGACTCTGATGTCATCATTGCTGACATTCCTTCTGATAAGGACGTTGTTGACGCAATACTGAATGCGACAGTTGAAGAAATTTATCTTCAAAATGAAGGTGACGACAACAATGAGGATGAAGTTTCTGAAGATAACCCAGCAAGCCTTCAAGAAGCATTTGCAGCTATAGATGTTATTTGCAGCTACGTTCAAAGCATTCAGGACGTTAATGACAAAACTTTTATGTCTGTTTTCATACTTCAAATATTTTGTGAGTCTAATGTTATAGAGAAAAAACAATCTAAAGTTACCGATTTTTTTCCTGGTACATCAAAAATGTAAATGTACTGTATAAAATTGTAGTAAAGTTCATTGTACTGTACTAAGAAATAGGCTTACAGGCTTACTGCATACGCACACTATCATACAGTATATATACACCTTCAACATATATAGGCCTTTATATTACAGTACATGTATACGGTAGTGTAATTGACAGTAACATGTACAGTAAATCTGTAACTCGAATTTTCCACAACTCGAATTTTTTTCCTCCTCCCCCTTACGCTTCGAGTTATGGAGGTTCGACTGTATTTAGAGCAGACTTTGATGTTTTGCCATCTGATGGTCAAAATAACAGCTGGATCGCGTTTAAATGGGAGTGCCAGTTAATATTGGAAATATATAACAACCCGCACTATTACATCGTCATGAGTTACGTGGCCAGTTACTCGAAAGAAAGTAACCATGAGTAATGTTTTCTAGTGGCCCTTACTTATCTAAAGAATTATACACCACGTACTTTAAGTCTTAACATTTACCTCATCGACATTACTTAAGCTGCCTCCTAATTCCCCTGATTTATCAATTAGACTTATATCTATAACTTACTCCTAAAATTCTAATTCCTTTCTAAAAATCACTTACCTGTGCCGCAATATATTTTCTTTTTTTTTATATCGTATATTCTTCCCCTTTCCTTGTATTATTAAAGACCCATTCAATTAAACACACAAAAAAAATTCTTATCAAATTATTGACTTTGATTATTCCCAAATTTACCAATCAAGCTCCCGTTATTACTTATGCCCCCTTTACTCTGCTCCTGGTTGCAGATTGGACCTACAGCAAAATTTAAATACTTCTCTTTATGTATTAGATATTAATATTCAACCCAATTGCATCCAAGGTGTAATATTTCATATACCAACATTTAGCTTTAGGGATAAATTCAACAAACAAAATTATCTGGATTTATGGTCAATATATTTATTCAATACAACAAAAAAAAACAAAAACTGTTACAAGTAACAAGGAATTATTCCTCTTCCTTTCTATTAAAATACCTTCGCATGCTTAATAACCAAAATTCTTAACTATCAACTTACAAATTACTAAATTATATCTTCTTTAATCTACTAGAACTCCCCCCCCTTACTCTCTAATAAATCTTTACTTATTAAGATCGTATTATTAGCTGGCTCTCTCAATTTAACTACTAACCATTATTGATCTGTATGAGTAAACGCACAAGTTACTACATTTAATTATTTATCATCAATAAAACAAAGAACGTTCATAATAACCTTAAACCATTCAAGTCTCATTCTCCCCTTTTTTATATCCCCTTATTCAGTACTAAGTTCGCGCAGGCCTGTATTTAATTTGTGCACTTATCTGAGTTATTTGACGATATTGATGTTTACTCGTTGATCTCTGTTGAAATGCTGTAAGTTACGATCGCTCTCACATTCCTAGAACTGCCACGGGACCTGGGTGATTCCGTCCTGTTGCGGTCCTTCCTCGGCCACGATGCTGCTTCGGTTGCGCTACGTAGTTCGGTCTGTTTGGCTTGCTGCCTCCACGCGTCCTCACCCTCTAGCCCGGCTATAAAGGGGTACACGCCGAGAGAGACAGCACAGGTCGAACACAAGCTAGATACCCCGGCTCAGGGATCCCGGTCCCGTTTCTTGCCGTGTACCTCTGTATTCCAGACACCTGTTGCCAAACCGCTTGACTACGTCCGCTTACCTCTTGCTTCCATGATTGCCGGCATGTAGGCTGGAGCAGGCCTTCCCCGGTCATCTGAGTCGCTTGTGCCGTTGTCTTGCTCAGCGTCTCCTGTCTGCCGATCGCGGACCTCTCCGTTCGCACCAACCTCTTTTCCTTTCTCTGCTTCTATTCTGTTACGCACTTTATTACTTTCACTTCGTAATATATCTTACGTTTCATCTCTACTATAAAACAAATTTCACCAGCTACCAAGTTTCAACTGCACTCTTTGATTTCTCCAGATCATCTGTGTCTCTTTTTCCTTTCTCGTATCCTACTTCCTGTCCACCTTGACCTTGATTTCATTGTTCACTGCTCTTGTTTCTTAGAACTTTCTCTTTCTTCTTTTGTTGTCTAGGCAACGCCACTCCTTCATCCCCTTGCTCATTGTTCACACTTTTTGCTTTCTAAATCCTTTAACAAAAGCGGGCTCTAGGCCTACTTTCTTTTACTTAGGTGAAATGCATAAAAATGAATAAAATATTTTCTTCCCCTTTTATTCTCATGTCTTTTCCTTTTACAGTTGTTGCTTTTTTACTATATTCTATAATATTTTTGTTTGTTGAGAGAGCTCAGCTGTTCCACCTTTTATATCCAATTGAGCCAATTTTATTTATAATACGTCAAAGAAACGAGAATTACATTAATATAACGTAATCAAAATAATACAACTCCCATCTCCCTATTCCCTGAGATTTCTGCAATGTCTCCTCTATATGATCATATCCCCTTCTCTTGTAATTTTAGGTGCTATATAATAATAAAAACAAACAACACAGATATGTCTACTTAGGTGTGTCTGTAGTGTCAGGCCGTGTACGATAATTTAATATCGTGCACGTCCCGTCACAGAGGGTTATCCCTATCCTATCATATCTTTGGTGATATTTACTCCAACTTAGCGCTTTTTTTAACGCGTTTTCGACGAATTTTAGCGCTTTTTTGGCGCGTTTCAGCAACACTGCTAGCGCGATCTGAAAATTTGAGTTGGCAATACTGGAATGACTATCAACAAAATCATGTGATGTGCTCATGGCATTGCACTGGCGGCGAATAGTAAAAAGTAGGGATATGTTTCTTATGTTAGATTAATACAGCGAACATTGGCTACAGCAAAACACCAGATACCATAAGTATTCTACTTGTATGCGAAAAATGTGACCTGAAAAAACGTGCAAAAGTGTGCAAGGCTGAAAAATTAGCGCTACAACGACTGGGGAGGGGGGTTGGGGGTAAAACGAACTTCGATCTGATGAATTTCAAACGAAACTAGCATATAATACCCTGTAATGTACCAGTATATTCAATATTATACACTAGTTCGTTAGGTCGAAGTTCGTTTGAACTCGTCTCCTCCCCCTATGCCTGGCGACAGAAAAGTGAATGGAAAATTGAGAAAAAAAGCAAATTATATAGTATAAATGTAAATAAATAAATAAATAAAAATATATATACAATAAACAAAAATGGGGATCGCATTAATTAATATAAACAGGCCTATAATGCATCAAAATAGTATCCTATATTTTTTTTGTATTAGCTCCTAAATTTTTTTGTATTAGCTTCTATATTTTTTTTATTTCTCACTTCGAGGCCTGTTATAAAGACACTATACATTTTGGTGAAAAATCCGTTTTATTGGAGCAATTCCAGTATGCATCAACCAGATATCATACCAGGACACATTCTTAGTACATTTCAGTGTGTCCCCCTTGCACATCCCGGCACAGCTCCCAGCGTTCCACTGTGGCCCGAAAAACATTACGCAACATAGCTGGTGTAATGTCCTCCACTGTGGCTGCAGTCCGTTGTTTCAGCTGTTAATCTTGATCTGGTATACTTTGGACTTGATAAAACCACATGCAAAGAAATTCATGGGGGTCAAATCTAGGGACCGTGAAGCCCACAGTCTTGGCGAGCCCCGACCAATCCATCTGCCTGGGAATGCGCATTCAGGTAGTCCCGATCGCTATTGGCAAAATGGAGTGGTGCCCCATCCTGTTTGAACACAACAGTATCCTAAATCCCATCATCTCCAACTGTGGCTCCAGGAATTGCTCCAACATGTCGACATACACGGTACCATTGATAGTGTCCTCGGCAAACATGAAGGCCCATAGACTTTGACCGTCTTACCCCCAGCCACACATTTACTTTGGGTGTGTTTGGATGTGCAACTAAATGAAATTCGATAATGATTTCACCAAAATGTATAGTGATTTTATATTGAAAAATCTTTAATTTTTTTTTATTTTTTACTCACATACACACCCACACATACACAAGCACGCACGCAAAATATACAAAAAAATTACATAGACCCAGCTGGGACTAAATATTAATTATATAATTAAAATAAAATTTTCGGTTTATAATTATTTATGTCTGTCCGCATTAGATCCGAGTTCGCCAGTTCATTATTTGCCAAGTAGTATTTAATTTTCGATTATTCTCAATATTTGAATACGCAAACTTATTGCGGGTGGATGGTGGGTAAATTCAAATAAAGAAGGAATTTATTTTTCTAAGTGGGAATGATCTAGTGTTATTATAAAAATTAAGAAATGCTTATAGTATTCATGCCAGCGAACAAAAGTCAATAAATTCGACATATATGGACTCCTCTTTAAAAGAATATGTTTTCTTTGTAAAAGAATTGTTTGCCTGTGATGACCCAGAAATGGTGAACCCCCACAAATTGGTTCCTCGTTCGAAGCCATTTCGGGTCCGCTCATAAACCACATGGTCAACTTAGGGAGGGGGGTCAGGATTTGACCACTTATGGCCACAAAAAGGAGGGAGGGGGATCAAGTACTAACCATGTGGTCAAATTAATTTTAAAATGAATCAAAAATGACCTTTAATACCTTCATTGGGGGGAGGGTAACTAATTTCTTTACCACGTAATTTTTAAGGGTGGGTTCAAAAATGACCACCATTGACCACAGAAAGGGAGGAGAGAGTTAAAATGATTTTTTCTCTCTGTTTGGGGAGGATAAGGGGGTGATTTTAAGCCCCCCCCCCTAGGGGCTTAAATAACTTAATTCCAAAAATAAGTTATAATTCAAGGATGTTCTATGAGGGTTTATTACACATCATATCTTTCCTCACCTTTTTTTTTCTCTTTTCATGACAAAGTGCAAATGTGCCATTCAAATGTATGGAATGTGATGCAACTAGAAATATATACGTGTATATTTATACTAATATTCCTAATAAAAATATGAACTTCTTTTTTTAATGATTTAGTTTTGCCAAATTAGTGAAATAGAATTTTAAAAAAATAAAAATCTCAAAGTTATATGCATAGAAGTCTTTTATTAAATAAAAATCCCAAATGACATTTGCAAATAGAAACATTCATTAACAGAAAATAGTCAAAAAATATACAAATTGACAAAATGAAAATTTTGAAAATAAAAATTTTAATAGCATGAAAACTTTAAGAAAAAATGTACAATAATACACACATCATTTTATTTATGCAACTGTTAATAATAATAATAATAATAATAAATTATAATTATACAAAAATTTTATTATTCGGGACCTTTGTTTGAATTTAATAAATAAATAAATACTTTTTTATGATACTTTCCTATGATATGTTGAAACTAAATAAATAATTCTTGATTGAAACTATATTTCTGTATGTTTTTATATGGCAACATGAAAAGAAGCCCTTATAGCTGATTGTTGCTATTAAAAATAAATAAAATAAATTATTTATTTATTTTCTTTACACCAACGATGGCAATGAGCTATCGAATGACTCTTAGATCCTTACTGGGTTTTTTAAATTTTACTTTTAGATTTGTAAAATCTAAACTGCTTTTCAATGTTCTTGCTCGAAGGTGGCATCCGTTTTTGTGATAGAGTAAAAGACTGATCTTTCAGATGTTGCATCCTCAGTGATTAATCAGTACGTCCAGATGCTGCATCGAGACATTGATTTAGTATCTTAATGTGTTCTTCAGTTGTTGCTTTATTAAAGACGACGTTAAGCTTCTCAAATAGACGAGTTCTTTGCAGTTCTGATGCTGTTTTGTTTTGTCTTGCCAGTAGTCCTCTCCTGACTGCTCCAATTTCAGTTTGTTTGGCTTCTTCGTGTTCATCATGATTGATGAGCAACTTTTTCGGTAATTCTCCAGTTGCGAAGTGGAGCTCTAAATTATTCTGTAGTGGAGCTCTAAATTATTCAGATGTATGTGTTTACACATGTTATAAGTAACAGAATAATCAATGCAGGAACAAGTAAAACTATGGATACATTTTCCACAAGGTATGCAGCGAAGATTGCATTTACACTTGTCATCAGCCGTTTCCTTTACGATGTTAATGTCAGCCAGTGTGGTAGAAGTTGCTGACCACTGATTGGAATTTACTAAGTCCGGCACAACTTGACTTTTGTCCATCAACGCCCTACGTTGATGTTGTGACATATGTCAGTTATTTAAAAAAATTTTTTCTTCTGAGATCCTTTGTATAGTTACAAAGCCTTTTGTCATTATGCTTTCTATTTGTAAAGAACTTGTGATCTCACCTTGATAAGTTATGATTATTCTTAACATTATAGTGTCAATATTCAGCCAAATTATGCCTTGGATGTCATGATCGATCGTTTTCCATGACGGATTCAAAACCCCTCTGCGATAGCGAAGTTCGCCATGCGGCCGTTAGGCCTATCGCCCGTCGAAGCTTCTATTATGTGATTTTGAGTTATGAACTTGTCAACGGACTCTGTATTGTACTAAAATTATTGTACTTAGTGCCTAGTTTGATAAATAATAAGATTTGAAATTTATTTAAGCAAATTTATTGTGTTTGGAACCAATTTTATGTACTGAGTTGTGAAGTGTGGTTGCAATGCATGCTGGGAGGATAGAGATTCGATACCTTCGACAACGGTACTATCACTGAGAATTCCAGACGTGTTGTGAGAACTTCCAGGCTTGCCACCAGAGGGCGATCCCAGAATTCACTGCGGGATTGGCCGCTCACATAAAAAGGGGAAGCGCGAAGCTTGAAGTCATTGGAGAATCAGTCCTCATCCAGTTAAGATGATCCTCTCTTCCAGAAAAGTATCAGACCTTATTTTTTTTGCGAAAACCTGATGGATTTGGATCACGCGCGCTTGCATGAGTCGACCGTGAACCTTTGTGCGCATGCGTGAATTTTTTCCCGCCTTTCAATAGAGTCAGTTGCTGGCAATCAGCATTAGAGGGAGGTAGTGTGTTGTGCTCTCGTCGGTTTTTGATTTGAAGGAAAATGACGGAAAGACTGGAGCAGCATTACTGCATCAAATTTTGCCAAAAACTGGACGACAGCCAGGTGGGAACCATCCGGAAGATTCAGACAGCTTTCGGTAAAACTTTGTCTATGTTGCTTCTACTCATGAGTGCACCATTTTACTTTTTAAAACTATAAAATTTAATGATAAAATGGACGAAAATAACGTGAGAACAAGCGCCAGTTTATCTACAACGTGCCGGCTGCCCTCTTAACCAGGAAAAGTGGTCGGTTATTGAATGCTTCACTTCTGGGCTCCTGCACAATAGGAGTGAGGCATCCAGTTAGTATATATACATCGATGCGTGTAACTCAGGAGGGATATACCTCCTTCCCTCCACCCTGGTGTAACTTATACCTTAGCCTTTTTTACGATTCATTTGTCATTTGTAGTCCAAATTCTGACGCTTACAGCGCCATCTGTTGCTAAAATTTGGACCTACTTAGTAAACAGCATACAGTATAGTAACAATGGATTTTACCGCCCCCCCCCCCCCGATTTTGTCTGGTGGGTTGCTCCCCTTTGCTGTCCCAATTATTATATAATTATTATTATTTTATTATTATTGTGTTTATTCACTTGTCCTTCTTGTCCGTTCTTTTAAGTATTTAAGTAAACATGCTTATATTTTATAAGAAAATGAAAGCCATTACGATATACTGCATAAATATATGCTTTCTTCATATCGTCGTTGTCAAACAAATATCTGCTATGTGCCAAAATTAAACTTTTGAGATATTAAAAATAAAGTTCTCCTGTAAAATTTTGTATAAAGTGGTCATGATTCGTCGTATAGTGGTTGTGGCGAGCTCCACGGTCAACTTCTGCGTTTCGCCACCAGTCGGCAGCGAGAAGCAAGCTTGACAGGTCACCTGACAACTCACCTGGCTAGTGGCAAGGTAGACAGACGGATTTCAAGCTAGAGACCTGACACATACACAGCCCTGTGTGTGCCCAGATCCGGCCTCCGCCAAGTGTCCGAAAAAAAGAACTTTCGCATTTATCATTTTTGTTATTTTTCTATCATCATAATTATTTATTATTTGTAGTGTATAGTAGTGTAATCAGTTATTAAAGTTAGTCTAAAAAAACAAACCATGGAGTCAGATATTAATAAGTCACCATGACACTACAATTGGTGACCCGGATGTGATCACCAGCAAGCCATAAGGGATCACCATTGGAATCAACAGAGCCCAGCAGCAGTCATCATAAGAGAAAGGTAGGTGCAACCATTGTTGTTTCTCTCCCTCTGTTACAAAGCTGCGTCGCGTGGCTGAATTTGTATGACCCACGACAGGCAGCATGTGGCAAAAGCATGAGTACCCGTTCTTCTTGGTGAACCCCTCCCCTCACATACAAAAACCAATACGTGGCAGCACGATTAACCCTCCAAATGGCGACCGCCACTTAAATAACATTTCTCATCGACACGGGCGCGGATGTATCAGTCCTGCCAAAGCATCGTTTTCACCACCTTCGACGCCCAGCAGAGTTGACTCCGTTCAAAACATATGACATAGACTCACCACTTCACTATAAACCTTCGGCGAAGCTTCTCGTGGAAGTTCATAATCGCCGAAGTCTTCCAACCAATCATCGGCGTAGATTTTTTGATGCACTACAACCTGCTAGTGGATGTAAAGCACAATTGCCTAATCGACGGCACTACGCACCAAAAAACCACTGTCACAGCGATGAGACAGCCCCCCACATTGATCGAGATCTCTACCCTAACATCCGACTCTCCATACCATGACCTCTTACGTGACTTTCCACAGGTGACTAACTTGTCCCTGTCACCCCAAACGGAGCGGGAGACACTGGTTCTCCACCATATCGAGACCATTGGCCCCCTGTTTTCTCCAAACCGAGATGCCTGTCGCTCGATATGTTGCAGGCTGCGAAAAGAAAATTCGAAACAATGATGGCAGAAGGCATCGTTAGGCCTTCCAGCAGCTCCTGGGCTTGCAGGTGACGACGCCAGATCGATACCCTCTTCCTCATATACAGGACTGCACCCAAAATAGTTTCTCTGATTGACCTGGCGAGAGCGTATCATCAGATACCAATTCTCCCTGAACATATTCCAAAAACGGCCATCACAACCCCATTTGGCTTATAAAAAGTCACAACCACTCTCTTTGGGATGCGGAACGCTGGCCAAACGTTTCAACGACACATACATCAGGTCCTTGCAGGCCTCGACTGCTGCATATCATACGTTGACAACATTCTCGTCGCGTCCTGCATAACGGAGGAGCACTCGCAGCACATTAGACAAAATAAATCCTTCCAAGTGCACATTCGGTCAGTCCTCCGTATCTTTTCTTGGTTGCCTAGTGTCGCAGGATGGCGTCCACCCCCTCCCAGCCAAAACAAAGGTGATAGCAGAATTCCTCACGCCAGAGACCACCTCCCAACTATGACGATTTCTGGCGATGATAAATTTCTATCAGCGATTCCTGCCCAATGCCGCCAGCACACAAGCCCCCCTCAACGAACTCACAAAAGATGCAAAAAAGAATGACAAGTGCAAGGTGCTATGGAACGACTCCACCCTCGCAGCGTTTGAAAGATGCAAGCTTGATCTAGCACAGGCTGCAACCTTAACGTTCCCTTCTCCCGATCAGCAACTTTCACTTATGGTGGATGCCGTGCTGCACACCCACAGAGATCAAGCATTGCGCCCCCTGGCATTTTTCTCTCGCAAACTAACCCCGGCGGAACTTAAATATTGCACCTATGATCACGAGCTTTTGGCGATTTTCACGGCCATCAAGCACTTCTGCCACTAGCTGGAAGGCCGCGATTTCATCGTGTTCATGGACCACCACCCCCTCACGTACGCGTTCACCAAGAAAACTGACTCATGCTCGCCCCGCCAACAGCGCCACCTTGAATTCATTGCACAATTCACCACCGATGTACGCCATATGGCGGGCTCAAGCAACGTGGTTGCCGATACCTTATCACGTATTGACGAGCTGCGTCTCCCAGCCACTGACTTCACTGCGTTGGCGGAAGCCCAGATCGAGGACGATGAGTTAAAATCTCTCCTCACCCAAACGAACACTTCTGACCCTCAAACCCCTTCAGCTTGACACAGAGACACTCATCTATTGTGACACAAGTGATGGCAACGTCAGATCCTATGTCCCATCGGAACTGTGCTGATGAGTATTCCAGGCGCTCCACAACCTGGCCCACCCCGGCGTGAACGCCATGAGATTCCTCATCCTACAGCCTTTCGTTTGGCACTCCATCCACAGGGATGTCACCGAGTGGACCTGGGCCATACATGGACTGCCAACGAGTAAAAAGTCACAGCCACACATGCAGTCCCCTCCAGCTGTTCAAGCTACCCGCCGCGAGGTTTAGTCATATCCATGTCGACCTCGTGGGCCTGCTTCTGCCGTCGGACGGACATCAATATCTCCTGAAGTGTGTTGACCGGTACACTCGCTGGCCGGAAGCCATCCCCCTACAGGACAAGACCCCAGAAACGGTAGCACGAGCCCTCATCCATCACTGTTTTGGCATTTCGACCACCATCACTACGGACCAGGGACGGCAATTCACCTCCCACCTGTTCGCCTCCCTGCGAGCCACGCTGGGGATTGAGCACATCCGCACAACCCCCTACCACCCCGCAGCCAACGGCCTGGTTGAGCGTTTTCATCGCTCACTCAAGCAGGCCCTCTGCTGCCATGACCAGCGATGGATGGACTCACTGCCCATCGTTCTGCTCGCCCTCCGCTCCACTTACAAGGACGACATCGGCAGCACATGCGCCGAGATGGTGTATGGCTCTACACTCCGATTGCCCGAACAATTTTCCACCTGACTAGCACACCTCCGACTGAGAAAATCCACCTTCACTCAGCAATTAAGAGACACTATGCAGACCCTCAAACCAACCCTGACATCCGCCCACAATCGGACATGTTTTGTCCACCCTGCTCTGGCTAAAGCTCTCTGGATATAAAAGTACAGACTGCCATTTCAAGCGTGGTGGCCATTTTGGGCTGCAACCTCTGATCTCTCCTGCACGTATTATGAGAAACTGTTGCATAATTTTAACTGGGATTATTTCCCCCTTTCTTGTTTTACTAAGATCATAAAAAAAGTTTGCAAATTTTCCTCAGAATACGTGCAGGAGAGATCAGAGGTTGCAGCCATTTTGGGCTGATTTTGTTCAGTTGTCTGTACTTTTACATCCAGAGCTTTAGCCCTGGCCTCCTGCTCTCACGTATTTATTTGGGTCGAGACCCCCAGATCGACGCTCTCGAACCCGTACGACGGCCCATTTCCAGTCATAAAAAGAACACCCAACCACTGCACTGTCCGCAGGAACGGCCGGGAAGAATCCATCCACACGGACCGCCTCAAGCCAGCCTTCATCTGGTCTGACCCAGCCATCGAACCTACGGCAACAGCATCGTCCCAACGCCCTAAAACTGCACCACCTGCATCCACGACCACATCTTCCGAGATCCAAACCACAACCACCCGATCCGGCAACCAGGTCCGCTTCAACCTGAAGTACCTGTGACGAATTTTGCCTCCAGCATTTGGGGGGGGGGGGGTACTGTACCGAGATCCGCAGTCAACTTCCGCGTTTCGCCACCAGACGGCA
>JAHWFO010038035.1:35054-54647 GCA_023313115.1 Rhysida immarginata | reverse complement strand
ATACATTGTTACATCATCATCAAGCGGCTATTATTAATCGTATTTCTACCAATAATAAGCCCTAAATTTGGCAACACCACCTAAAGAGAAGGCCTGCGCACAGAAATTCCATACATTGTTACATCATCATACCTAGTCATAATTTCGGGCTTATTATTGGTAGAAATGCGAAAAAGATGACTATTTATGACGTTTTAACAATGTATGACGTTTCCGCGCTCAGGCAACACCACCTAGGGTGCGTTCACTTATTCACTTGGAGTCACAACGAGTGACTCCCGTGACTCTGAGTCATTCGGATTCCGTTTCTTTATTTGCTCCGAGTCATTTGGTCTCCGTTTCTTTCTTCGCTCGGAGTTAACTCCCTTGACCTCCAACATCAGGGTACGCTTGGAGTCTTTCAGAGTTTGTTTCTTTATTCGCTTGGAGTGCGACTCGGGTTAACTCCCTTAACTCCTGCTTTCAAGCTGGAGTCATCGGAGTCAAAAACTTTAATGAGAAAGACGACGCAACAATGAAGAATGCCAACAAAGTTGTGGCTTCAACGATGATAATTTTGTTACAATGAGATATCGTTTGCGAGCGCGCTTGTTAGGAGCCGTGGCAACCACACAAACAAGAGAAGACTTTATTTCTTCAAGCTGGCGCATACGTTGTTTAACTATCAACATGGCTGCCTCTATCTTTCCAAAGTGCACGATCATAGCCTACCATAATTGGTTAGCCTTCCATTGTTGTAGGCTTGGCACGATACAAACGAAAATTTAGCTTAAATTGATCGAAAATTTTATTCAAGACAATTTTTTCAGCATAATTATTAATTTTTATATGCTCAATCTCAGTTCCATCTTTACGCATGAGGCCACTCTAGTCTCTATGATAATAAATTAAAATTACAATTATGACCAGAACTTTCTTTTTATAAAAATAATAAAAAATATGTTATTGTTTATTCCTGTTAATAAAAAATAACTTAATGTTAAAGGTTCCCCATAACCTAAAGTGCCATGGGCACTGCTCATACTTTTCTGATGCCTCCGGAGGTTGAGAAGAGGGAAAAAATATCTTGAATTGTTCCCAATTTAGCAGGGATGTGTCCAATTTAAAAGCTTATTTCAATATTTTGTGCATTATACATTAATTTACGAAGTAGTAATAATATGTTTATTTATTAATGAATGATTCTATACTCATTTATAAATGGAGAAGATAAAATAATAAATAAAAAGAATAAATAATAACAAGTTCACCAATGAATAATGATGAGAGTTTTTGAAGAGAATTGAAGACTTTTAAATGAATGGTAGATAGTTGCTGTGCATTGTTTAATTTTTATTAAAAATGTCCAACAAAAGACAAGCGCATGAAAAAAAGACTGAATAGGCAATATTGCACGCAAATGATTATAACGATCAAAGTCTTCGATTGTTACGTCGTTGTGTTGACTCTGAGCCATGACGGTAGTACTCTGATCACGTGATCACATTTACTCGGAGCATGACTCCGAACGAATAAGTGAACGCACCCCTAGACAGAAGGCCTGCGCACAGAAACTTTATACATTGTTACATCATCAGCAAACGGCCAAATTTAGGGCTTATTATTGGTAGAAATGCGATTAACAATAGCCGCGTTTGTGTGATGTAAGAATGTATGACGTTTCTTTGCGCAGGCCTTCTGTCTAGGTGGTGTTGGCTCAGGCCTTGTCTTTAGGTGGTGTTGAATTTGGCCACTTGATGATGATGTAACAATTATACAACTTTTGACCGCAGGCCTTCTCTTCAAGAGGTGGTTGACCGAGGCCAACGAGAAAGGCTGGGCAATTGTTTCCAACATAGAAAAACACTGATTATTAAAATCAAAATGAAGACAATGAAAGTTAGATTGTTGCTCAGATCCCGATGGTGTGATTTTTCAATGCTGCCAGGTTTGTCTTTCTCCTTGGTCTCGTCAGTAAACAAGACCAAGTTTAGCCTTTAATGAGCTTGCTGCAGATAATTTGCACTTATTCGTATTACTAGCTGCCGTTATTCGTGTTATTTCGATTTACATACGAAAATAGTCTAACTAGATCGCATGTATTTACGTAATTTAATGCATATTTATATAAGCTATATATAAATTTATACACGCATTTCATACTGCATAAATTAGTAAGTTTCGTTTATTATCTAATTTTTTCACTATTATTATTAGGTTATACGTTATTACTATATCACATAAATATACGTACAAGGCATTTCAGCTGGTTGTAATAGTATAAATTGCAATGCAAGTATTGAACTGGACGCTATAAATGAAGTAAATGTTTTAAGTTCACCTTTCACACGTGTTTTTTAATTCGGTATTTCCATTTTTGAAATGATCTTAGCAGACAAAAAATGGTGACGACGGAGAAAACTTATTTTCAGTTCTGTCGCGATTGTGTTAACTGATTTATGACGTCACATGGAGTGATTTTGTAGCCAACGAGAAAGACTGGCCCCAGCCAACGCCTCCTAAAGATAAGGCCTGAGCGCGAAAACGTCTTACATTTTTACATCATCAGGCGAAGACATAATTTAGGGCTTATTGTTGGTAGAAATGCGATTAAACATGTCTTCGGATGATGATGTAACAACGAAGCCAACGAGAAAGACAGGCCTCGAAGCGGAAAAGTCACCTGACCAACTGGGTCCGAACAACAATCCAATCTTCATTGTCTCCATTTTGGATTTTAACAATCAGTATTTTTTCGTTTGTTGGAAACAATGAAGGTTGGATTGTTGTTCGGACCCAGATGATCAGGTGACTTTTCCGCTTCGAGGCCTGTCTTTCTCGTTGGCCTCATGTAACAATGTATGACGTTTTCGCGCTCAGGCAACACCACCTAGACAGAAGACCTGCACAGAAACGTCATACATTGTTACATCACACTAAAACGGCAATTGTTAATCGTATTTCTACCAATAATAACCTCTAAATTTGGCCGTTTGATGATGATGTAACAATTTATGACACTTCTGTGCGCAGGCCTTCTGTCTAGGTGGTGTTGGCTCAGGCCTTATCTTTAGGAGGCGTTGTCCCAGCGCGGAAAAGTCACCCGACCATACTAATCCGAGTAACAATATAATCTTCATTGTTTCCATCTTGGATTTTAACAATCAATATTTTTTCGTTTGTTGGAAACAATGAAGGTTGGATTGTTGCCCGGACTACTTTGATCAGGTGACTTTTCCACGCCTAACCTAATCTAACCTAACCTAACCTAAAATATCAATAAAGCCAGTTTGTAAAGATATCATGTGATTTGTTTAGGTGCGGTTGACCAACACCACCTGGACAGAAGGCCTGATAACGGAAACGTCATATATTGTTACATCATCGTTAGTCGACTTAATTTTAATTTAACTTTTAAATGTTGAAGAAAATTACTCGCGTCGATTATAAGAGATCCCTATTATGATTACTGCAGTACAGTAAGTAAGTAATCAGTAATAATTATTTAAACAGGCGATAAAGACTGTTTATCAAAAGATTGCTTTGATTGGTAAATTAAGTAATCACGTGATTTGATATTACTTAAATCATTTCTGTTATTCTGTATTTGTGTCTGAAGACTTCAGTTCAGTACTTAAAAATGTTAACAGGTTTTTCTTTTCATCTTGACTACACGTATTGTGTGTTTTAATAAGAACTGTTTTTAAATTAAATCAGCTGAATGGTGTTTTATCCAAATGTTACTGATTATTTGTGAATTTGAAGAATTTTATTTTGGATTTTTTTTTATTAATTTTCATCGCTAGATTTTTTGTATAAATTTTTTATTGTTCGATTCAACGTTTGAAATATTCCTTAGACCATTTGGATTTTAAATATCATTTTGGAAACCTGAATGCTATCGGCTCTCTTCCGATTAGATTTTTTCTCTTGACTGAAAAAAACTGTCGATTGTCTCTAAATTCTAAACTTTATTGCTCACATTTAAAAAACAGTTTTTAAATTTTATTTCTGTATTTTTTTTACATGTGTTATTTATTAATTAAAATTTTGGAGTTGAGGCACATTAATGTTTTTTTTTTTGTTTGTTTTCTTTTTTTTTCAATAACTCCCTCATCTCTCTTTTATGCTTTGTCCACTTACTGTACAGTTAGGTCTTTTGCTAGGGATTAGTTTATTGGACCAAAATAACTCCAGCATTCCATTGAAATTATTCACCACTATGTATGTTTGTGTCAGTCAGCTCATTGGTCAATTGGTTAAATAACTGATCAACAGATTAATAATAAAGTTTAAAAAAGCCTTGAAACTGTGGATACTATAGCTATAAAAGGAAGAATAAAACCATAAACCACAAATCCATAAACGGTTATTTTAAAGAAGATTTTCTTTTTCGATTATATTATCACCTCTCCATCCACTAGATACGGCAAGCATTACTTTTACCTCTTAGTGAAGAAAGAAAAACTGAAGAATTAGGTAATACATGTATTAGGTAAGACCTATGCTAAGACAAATGGTTTAACGCAGAAATAAATGAATTCATTTGAATTCGACCACCACCCTAAAAAAAAAATAATAAGAACGAGAGAGAAAGCTATTTGGTCCTTCCCTATAATAAACAACTCAACGCCGGCCTGAAGAAGAGCGCAAGACAATTCAATCTGAAGATTCCTATAAAAGCGATCTACAGAAACAACTTACTCGTGCTAAAGACAGAATCCGCGAAAGAAGAAAACGACGGAGTCAAAATTAAGTGTGCTACTTTTACCAAGTATCATATAGGACATTCGAGGAAGGCTGTGAAGAAGAGAATGAAGGAACATATTTTGTAGAAAATTTGGCACAAAAGATACAAAGTTATTAATGATACTTTGTGGATTTTTGGTTCATGTTTTTAGTCTTCCATTTATAACTGATGAACCGTTAATTAATTAAATTTAGAATCCTAGTTTTTTTTTTAGTAAATATCCTAGCTGTTATGAAAGCATTAAATTAATATTATAGAAGCTTAGTTTTTCATAAAGGAACATCTCGTACTTTATCTATTAGGTTCTTAAAGATCGTTTGTTTTTTCCCAATTTTTAATTTTTATTTTACATCAGAATTTCTTAATATATTCTCCTTTATTGTCCACGATTTCTTGCCAACGTTCCACTGGCTTTCAACGCCTCGATGATAGAAATCACCGGTTTTGACTCGAATAATACATCGAGCCACTTTCATCTCTACGTCGTCAATTAAACGAAACGTCTCGGAGACTGTGGGAGAGCGACCGGAAAATATGGTGAATGTGATAAGAGCTTCCAACCGACCTCTTAAATATTAGCGACGGGAGAGGGGAGTGAACGTTGTTGTGTTGAAAAGCATGTCGCGTCGTCGTTTGAATCGTTTCAAATGGATTGCCTCGTTGAGGCTTTGGATTTGCCGAATGTAAAGCTGACCATTGACCGTGTTGTTGTTTTCAAGCATTTCGTAGAGAACAGGTCGGCCAGAACGCGAAAAGGCTGTAAAATCAAATTTCATCTCCTTGAAGAATGAAAACTAACCTGCAAAACACCGCACGAAATAGATGAACAATCAAGGAAAACAGCACTAAAGGCCTCTTATGCACTAGCAACTAGTTGCCAGCAGCTGTAGTTGCGAACAACCAGGAACAACAGGAAACCAAAGACGGGAGACCGATTGGGTAAACAAACCGTTCTCGTCTTCGTTCGGCATCGGCCGATTACCTCTCAAGATGGACGAAGGATGTAGTCGCAGTATCGATATTATTAAAAAGAAAGCAAAAAGGGGAAAAAATGAAATATTAGGTGCACCTCCTAATACAAGAACGTCGAAATAAAAGCATGTTCAAAATTTTTTCGCTCTGCTCTTTTTATTAGGAGCTTTAGCATAAAAGCTACTTATAAGAATGCGCCCTTGGTCTGTACGTTTATCCGGCATCCGCCGTTTGCACGATAACTTGAAAACGGATTAACTTTTTCAAATTCTGTTTTCAGAAATATGACCATCAAAGTCTTAGCTCGGCCGTATCAACTTTTCAGAATTTTTCGTGGACCCCTTCAAGTCGAATTCACGTGCTAAAAGAATGAGTGTAAAGAATACAAAGATAACTGCATGTCATATAACAATCGACTTGTCAAGAAGGAATACATTGTTACTTTCTGTTCATCTTTTAAGCATTACTGACATCGGCGCGCGCACGTGAAATCGCTTTGTCGACGTACGATTGCTCAAGTGCTAATAATCTAAATTATTAAGTAGCGGAAGAATAGAGCTACTTATTGGTTTTATAATGTCAGTCCGTCCCCTTCATAATTTCTACGTTTTTTGAAGTAGAAGGATGAAATTCGGAATGTAGCTTCCTATGGGCATGTCCATCTGCACTATTTAGTTTGGTTTTGATTGGTACACTGGGGTCGGAATTACGGGGGTGGGATTCAGAGAGGACAACAATCTATGTGCTACTTAGGTACGTAAAGGCGTGAAAGTCAGTATCCAGATTCCTTTAGGCAAGATCTATATTACTATGAAGTTTAGGCCCAGTTGTTCCTTTGGGGTCGGATTTGCGGGGGTGGCAGTCAATTGGTGTTTAGAACAATGGCAACATATGGCATGTGATATATCATACATTCGGAAATGATGAGAAAGGAAAGAAAATACGTGCTTTTTTACATTTTCTACATATTACGTTCGAGAAAATTAATTTTTTGATTAAAAAACTTAGGGAGAGGTAAAAAAGTGCAGATAAAGGGGTAAAACGAGATGATTGCAGGATCTGCTACTTGCCTTACCCTACCCGGGGGGGGGGGGGGGGTAAATTATTTTTTTAATAAATATATAAATGAATTTCTGCTTCACTGCTAAAGCTCCTACTTGGAATTAATAGGATAAATCTCTCCGTATCAAAATCCATAGGGTTTTTAATAGGAAAAGTTTTTTGACAGGAGACAAAGAGGAAGATGACAAGCTCAAGAAAAAACGAGGAACCACGTAAAATGCTATCTCGGGACCTGGTTAATAATGCAAAATGCTCTTCTGGGGCACATTTTCATACATATTTGATCGTGATAAATCAAAGTGCGGGACTTCAGAAACGCGGAACTTTTTGTGAAGCCACGCCGTTCACCTCGTCATCGGGCCAGCTGTGAACGTTTATTTCACAGATATAAAAAAAAAACGCTATCGGGAAGGGGTTGTTGCTCGCTTAGTGCATAGACGCCAATAGAAATAAGCCACCCCAGCGGTTGCTCAACTTCCCAGTCTCCTAATGCGTTGCTCTTGATTTTCACGTATGCGTGAAGTCTACGCAGTTTCCATACATGCGTGAAGTCTACGCAGAAAATTCAACTGCGCATGCGTCATGAGTTTATGTTTTGCAATTTTTCTCGTTAGAGATAGAAGCTTCTCTCTAAACATCATGGCCACCACCTTGGTGTTTTTCGGATTTCTTAAAATATCATTATTAATTTCTGGTGTTCGAGCACAGATTCCGTCAAATGAAGAAAAGGAATTGACTGGACCGAACGTCTTTTGTTAACAAAGCAAATGCGCTTGCGCAAAACAATCATGTGATCTAGAAAGATTTGAGACGCATTTACAAGTGCGTCAAGAAGTAGAAAGCCTATCTACTTCACTTTTCTTCGTTTAGACGCATGAACTCCAGACGCACGTCAACCAAGACGCAGATATCTGTTTCCATGACACCAATTTATGCGTCTAGACGCAGAGACGCAGTTAAAAACGCATGTATGGAAACTAAGCTTAAGTCTGTACACTCCCGTCGAATCCCATAGTAAAAAACGTGCCGTTTTCACAAGCAGCAGACCTAACGGATGGCCTCAGAACTTACTGCTAGCGCACGCATCCGAGGCCAACAAGAAATTTTTTTTTCTTGAAAATTTTCTCGTCCTTTATAAATTTCACTGCGGTTCTTAAACTATCAATCGTAGAGTCATATTTCTATTTTTGTTAAGATGCCTATGGAATCTACTGTCAGGGGAAATATTAATTTCAAATTAATGCAAATAAAATAAAAAAAATACTGCACCCATTCACACATTTCAAATAAACAACCTTTTTCACATTTCCGTCGATATCTAAATAAACAAAAAACAAACACCAATTAAGGTATCTTTTTTAAAACTCATACAAAATTGTAATATTACAGCTCTCATTGAAAAAAACAGGATGTCTCTGTCTCTTTCACTTTTTAAGTTCTACTAAGTTAAATTAAGTTAGACCCTTGCATGTTTTCACTTCTTTTCAGGAAAAAAGGAAAACAACAAAAATCAGTTATGATTATTTTTATTGGTTAGGTTGCATTTTAAAAGTTACTTTGACCACCATAAAAGTTAATTAATTATGTTTTCAAAATGTTGGCTACCGTTTTGTTGTCATGGGGTCGCACAATAAGCTATTTGCCTTGTTGCACTTTAAATGATGAAACCTTTAAATAATTTTAATCCATTTTTAAATGATATTACTGTATCCAATTTTGCATTATTATTATTATTATTATTATTATTATTATTATTTAGTCACTACTCATTGGTAGGTATAAGGAATAAACAAAACTTAACTGCTATTTAAAACATATTCCCTTATACCAATATTCAAATGATTACACTAATTAACACATAATATTCTTAAGTTATCCGGCAATAAATTCCACTCATGTAAGGCACTAAAAGGAAAATTACATCGCCTAACAACATTTTTTGGGCAAATAAACCTACCCCTTACACTCCTTCTCATTGAGATACTATCCCTAAACCAATTCATACATAGACAATCATCAATACTTCTCTTCCTAATTAATTTACCAATTCTTACAATCCGCATATATTTTACAAATTGATCAAAGGACAACAATCTATGCTGTTTACTACATGCCGTTATAGAATCAAATTTGGAGAGTCGAAACAATGTTCTTATTACTCTATTAAAACCTAATTATAATTTATATATCCTGAATTTATCACTAGAAGTCCAAATCCACCCACATTAACAATATAAACATGTGTTGTTAAATTTTTTCATATTTATACTGAACTTTTTTTTATTGTAAATTGCTTCTCTGCAAGCAATTTAAATGACAATACCTTTAAATAATGTTATCCAGTTTTAAACAATATTATTCGTTTTTACATTAACAATATAAACATATTTATGAATATTTTTCAATCTGTAATCTGCTTCTTCTGCAGTGAGCTGTTTTCTGCAATCACTGAAAATGATTTTAAATAAATTTTATCTGTTTTTAAATAATATTATTCACTTACATCAACATTATAAACATTTTGTGAATAATTACCTACCTGTAGTCAGTCTCTTTTATCGTAAATATTCACATATTCTCCAAAAAATGCGAAGACGAATATTACCTGCTACTCATTTCAATGCTTTTATGTACGGTGTGCCCATGGCAACCGCTGCAAGCAGGTCGATCGCTATCACGTGACCGCTTTCCATTTTTCCCCATAGGACATCACAAATTGTCGCTTCCGTGTATTCCTTATTCTGTGGCCTGGTCTTCTGGCATGTGTGCCTTCCTTTCGCCATTGCCTCCAACACATGGACAGCAATCCGTCTGGTTGACCATCCAGCCTCGGAGAGGCCAATAATCCGACCTCAAAGTCCGTTAATTGCGTGAACGGTTGTCGTTGTCGTCGTCGCGGCATTGAGACCGTTGTGCGGATTACAGTACTGTACGTTCACGAGGCAGTTGCTTCCTCCCTACTGCATGGAACGTCTCGCACAGGTGTCAACTGATGAGCCTATACAGGCACCCGGGCACCCTGTATCAACCCAAATGGTCATGTCCCGTGAGCATGCATTTAATCGTTTACTAGCCGGAGGTAGACGAACCTCCCCCACTAAATATGGATAAGGTCGGATAACTCCTTGTTGGTGGGGCAATTTCATTGCAAAGCAGTGGATATACACAAAACTACTGTAATAAAACACATTACGAAATACAGGATTGTTTTATTTTTATATAAGTTCTTTCTTTCTTTCTTTCTGTCTGTTTCGTTCAAATCTTGCAACCAATTTTTAACCTATTTCACATTGTTGAAACGACTCCAAATTAGGCATACTGTTTCATTTATGATGACAATACAATCCAGTATATGATTTTGAAAAATCGAATAAAAGGATGAAAATTTCTTTTCATTTATTATATGGAAGACGTACAACATTGAAAAACAACTTAAAATAGACCAATTGACAGTGCCATTCAAGGTCAGTAAAGAGAATTGGTGAACCTGCTGCATTTGAAGCTGCATTTGTAAACCATTTTGAACTGTCGAAACATCTATCCCGTTTATTGAAACGTTATGAAAGCGTCGTGAAAATAGACATAAGTAATTTCATTTCAAATACTAAGGTGTAAAGTAACTTCAGATGAGATTGTTAGATTGTTTTCAATAATACGCGTGACACACTGTGAAACTCCTTAATCAGCGTTGTCTACTGCTAATTACAAAAGTAAATGCCAGACAAAGAAAGTAAAAAGAAATTAGATTACTAATAAATTAAAAATTTTAAATTGGTTAAATTATATTAATTGTAATTTTTAAAAACATTTGCCAGCAGCATATACAGTATTTCAATTTTAAACGTTTTATTTTTAATATTGTATTACCTATAGAAGAAATCCTGGAAAATCGTTTAATTTTTCATAAACTTTTGTTATTCGTTTATAACTTATTTCTGACTCATTTCTTTGAAACAAAAATTTTTTTTATAACATTAAAAAATTGTTTTTGCTAATGTTGTGATAATATATTATCGGTTGTAAAAAATTTGTGAAGTTTATTTAAAAAATTAACAATCAGTATAATTTTGAAATTTCATTTGCATTTTACAACTCTGTATGGACAAGAGAAAATAAAGGAGTATGCAAACTTTAGTTTGTTTTCATTTTTTATGTCAAATAATGATATAAAAATAACAGGCTATTAATAAAACCAATGTTATTTTTTAATTTAATATTTTAGTTTAATTTTTCTTTATTTAGCTCTCTATGGGAGCTAAGGAGACGCACCCTTTACGCACCCGCTATTTGGTGCGCTGCAGTGCAAAATTGACTGAGAACACATGTCGTAAGCCAAGAGCATATGTTCATGTGCAGGAAATGCGGCCAGTTAGTATCCAAGTGGCCGGCTTTGTCAAGAGGGCGATAGTATCATGCTTGCGCTTGCCATGAAATTTATTATGATATTTATCAAGATCAATGGAAATTTTTTTTTTATCATTAATTAATTGCCAATGACGGTATAAATATTATCCAATCCTCATAGAAACGACATAACTGTATGCTAATCTGGACTGATCAAGACTGGTGGCGACATCTAGCGACCATGATTCCTGCCGGACGCGAAAATGTGGTTAGTTTCCACCTTTGGTTTTATAGTATATAATATTAACTATCTTTATGTTCATGTGCTCTTGGTAAACAGTGCAAATTATTATTTGTTTTAACTGCGTTAATATTTCGTTTAAGGGCAAAATATTTAAACTTCCGAAAAAGAATTACCTAGTTTATAGCTTGCTTATATATAAGAAAGAAAAAGAAGAAGCAGTAATATATTGTGGTTAGAAAGTTAAAGCGAAATTTCTTGAAAAATACACACAGTCATGCGCAGCTGGAAATCAGGAATCGAAGGAAACCCCGGAGCAGGGAAGAGGGAGGAGTGTACAGACTTCGTATTATTAGGTTACGGGTTAGCCATTAGAGGAAATAAAATCTGAAATTCATGGAAGGATCAGACTGAAGGAGCTAAAGCTACATAATAAAGCTAGCCGTTCCCTAAGCACTCTAATTTTTAGACTTTCGCCAACTTGAGTCTAATCTCTTCAGCTAATGACCAATTTTTTAAAAGGGGATATATTCAAAACCATTCAACTTTTAAAGCTTTGTAAACATTTTTTTTTTTTAGAATTTCGTAAGTTTTCATTTTGGCAAATCTGTATGAAAATTTTTTATTAAGTGACTAAATAACCATTCCTTTTTAGTAACTAATTAGGATGTGATTATATGGTCAAAAGTTTTAATTTTCAAACCAATTTAATTGAGTTAGTTGAGGGATCATAAATTTTCTCAAATAGAAGAAGACTTTAAGAAATATCGAATGTGCAAGACTTAAATTTTCTTTTGATTCATCGACTAAGGTTATTTTTAAGTTGCTTATTCATTTAATCATTATTTGAAATTTGACGTTATTACTTTTCTGATTTATGCAAACTCGTTCTAAATCCTTATTAGATAATCCAATGGGCGGCATTGACCGGAAGACAAAACTGATAACAGAATGGTATACCACGGAGAACCTTCCAGAATTGCTAGATCTTATTCAGATCGGCGACGCCATCGAAATCAAGAGAGGAGGCTATTCCCACTGGGCCATCTATTCTGGAAGTGAGAATTGTTTCGCCTGCGATGTTACCTGTACAGGCAACAAATTCGAATGTTTTTTCGGTTTATCGCTTAAACGAAACAAAAGTTTGGGAAAAGTCGACTGTCACCCATTGGCTGAAGTAATACAGAATGTAAAGGCTCGAATAAACAATTCTTTGGATACAAGACATCCATCCTTTCCAGCCTACGAAATTTTACAACGGGTTGAAGCAAGCAAGTCCGATACCTATCCCTACTCGGCTGTCTTCAACAACTGCGAGCATTTTGTCCATTACTGTCGCAATGGTGTACAGGAAAGCTTCCAGTCACACAGCATATTTCTTCTGGTGTTCAGTCTCCTCTTACTCGTAATAACATTTGCCGTGATAATAACCATTATTGTCATTGCTATGATAGGAATATTTTAGCAAATAAAATGAGAAAATAGTAGATTGATTTATCTTCGTTTAATAAAAACAATAAATTACAAACATGTTTGATGATTTTTTTAAATATTTAAGCACAAGGTGAGTTATTTTATACCTAAACATGTGCATTCAGCGCACCAAAAATAATTCAGGCCATTAACGTAAAATATAGAGTTAGTCTTTTATATCATTCTTTTTAATATAAAATATAGTAATAATTAAAAAAAATGGGTCTTTGGAGGATTTTTTTTTCATGCGATACCCCTGAAAAATCGGCTCGTTTTTAACTCCCCTATCCCGCCTGTAATGCACCTGTATACATGTCCGGACTCCCCTTCCATAATTATGTAATGCTGCGCTTGATCTCTCCTCCTAATAATTTCCAAAAACAATATACTTTTGGGTTTATTTTTTTAGCAATTGCAGCAAAGTTACACAGGAAATTAAATTTTTGAACAGTTGGTGAAGAACCATCGTATTTAACGAGCATCGTTATAAAACTTATGTAATATTATGTGATAAGAGAGAGAGAGAGAGAGAGAGAGAGAGAGAGAGAGACAATTTTTTATGAACATGTGAGTTTTTCATCTTCCCATGAGGTTAAAAGATAGTCTCTAATGACGTTTGGGAAAACATCAAAATGCAAGTCTTCAGATATTCAAAAGTACTAAGTGATTTCAAACTTTCGGCAAGAGGCATCGGCCTCTTTTGAGCAACAATCGAAGGTGTGAACGCTACACCATGCAGGGTATACATCGAAGCCATCAACCATCTGCAATTCCTGCAATTTTATTGTTTCTCAACGATAAAAGAAATGCTTTAACAAATTTTACAATATCTGAAATGTTCAATGTGAAAACCCTTTTTCAGGAATTTATGAAACCGTCATAAATTCTTTTCTTCATGCTTATAATACATGTATTATTATATTCATATTACAGTATTTGTTAAATCTCCATGGTGAATGATCGTGTAGCCATTTCTGACAAATAAGCACAAAATCATAAAATTGTATTTATAATGAAATTTATAAAAAAAAGTTATTAAAGCTTATAAAATAATTCATATGTTTAAAAAGCTCGTTCTAGCCGGATTTGGAAGGACTCTTAGTGGAGTTCCATAAGGTCCTCCACTGGGTCAATTTGTTTTAATTTTTATATTGCAGATTTAAGTTCACTTATTAATAACAAAAATATTAGGATGATTCTTTATGCAGATGACTTAAAACTTCTTTAGAAATTAAATCTTTTGAGAACACAAGAGTTTTCAACAACATACGAGGGTCATTTTTAAAGTAAGAATCGTTTTGTAATAAAAACAAAACTACGATATATTTTCATAATTTTTTTCTTTACCAGATTCTATGTACCTTAAACTATTTTTCAATATAGTTTCCAAGTTTATTTAAGCACTTGTCATAGCACTCAATGTACTTCCGCATGATCACTTATAAAAGCTGCCGCCGGTGAAGAAATTCATGCAGTTTTCACTTTTTCATCGTTGCTGAAATGCAGGCCGCAGATTAACTCCTGGAACAGGTGGTACCACTGGACGCGAGGTCCAGACTGTAAGGCGGGTGGTCAAGCTGTTCCCAAACAAAAATTCTGATTAGTTGGGAACAACTTGACACTTGCCTTACAGTCCGGACCTCGCATCTAGTGGCTGCCACCTGTTCCTGGATCTGAAGGAGGTCATCGGCAGCCTGCATTTCAGCGATGATGAACAAGTGAAAACTGCGTACTTTCTTCACCGGCAGCAGCTTTTATGAAGTGATCATGCGGAAGTACATAGAGCGCTATGATTGGTGCTTAAATAAACTTGGAAACTATGTGGAAAAATAGTTAAAGGTACATAGAATCTGGTAAAGAAAAAATTTTGAAAATATATATAGTAGTTTTGTTTTTATTACAAAACCGTTCTTACTTTAAAAATGACCGTCGTATATCATTTACAGGGTGGTCCAAAAGTCAGGAAAAAAATTTAAAACTCAGTAATTGGCACATGAATACTGATGAAAAGATTTTGTTTGCACAGAAATGAAGTCGGATTTTTTCTCCAGAAAAAAAAAATTAATGGTGGAGTTATTTGGTTTTTGAACAACAGATGGCGTTGTCAGGTTACAGATATTAATCAACATTGTAAAAAATTATTTACATTCAAACTTTCATATATTGAAACTTTTGGAAAACAAAATGCCTGATTAAAGGATTATTTCGATAAAATAATTTATGTATTTTATACTTTTGTTATATTTAGATCGAACTAATCCTCAGGATTCAAAATCTTGCGTGCCCCGTATACTATATCATACTAAGATAAACTAATTTTATAGTTATTGGGTTCATACACCACTCATAGGTTCAATCGTCTGGTTATCTTGAGCTTTAACAGACATCGCCCGGTACCGAATTTCCTTTTTGTAGCAAGAATAAGCAATACAGTATTTTCGCGAATATACCCACACCCCAGTTTACCCCGCTCCCCTAGATAACCCGCGAAATTCCAATTTTATGTAAAATATTTTGGAAACCCCGCACCCCTGTATATCCCACGGGGTATCCAATTTACAGGGCTCAAAAAACTTCGAGTTAATCTATCCACAACCTCTGACAATTAAGTTCGGTGAATGAGTTCACACAACAAAATGCAAAACAGATAGAGCCACATTTACTTTATTGTCCTTCGAAATAATCACCCAGGAAGGCAATACACTTTTGGGATGGGGTGTATAAGTCCTGGAAGCTCCTTAGGGATGGCTTTAAGTTCACGTGTCACATTTGCTTGAATACCTGGAATGTCCGCAAATCTGTGTCCCTTTAAGGCCCGTTTCAGGCGTGGGAACAAGAAAAAGTCTGCCGGTGCCAAGTCTGGTGAATAAGGTGGATGAGCTATGGATACGACCCCTCTGTTGGCCAGGAACTGTTGCACGATTACGGCAGTGTTCCTCTTTGATCCATTATCCACAGTTACGTGCGCACGCTACACCTTCAACTGAAGAAACGAGCATCTGCTAAACCATTGCACGCACAAACGTGACCTGTCTGAACTTGCTTAAACAATGACTGGGCTTGTATTCACGTGCATTGTTACTCGCGTAAACCTCGCACAGATTAGGTTGTGACGTCATTCACCGAACTTAATTGTCAGAGGTTGTATATATATAAAGAAGGATGTTTGTTTATGGGTTTGCTTGTTTGTTTTTTATACAAATCTACAGTTTTATTCCGATCTTGATAAAATTTCGCATACATGACCTTCAAAGCATGAGGAAGGTCACTGTCTACCTCAGATTTCGAAAAAATAATAATTATTGATAAAAAATCGATATTCATGGTTATGGCAGGGCATATTAATGAGAAATATCTCATGACCAACAATGCAAGACAAAGTTTTTGCAACAATGGTATCAACACGCAATTCACAAACACTCTGCACGGACCAACAATATATATCTCATGACCAACAATGCAAATAAAAGTTTGTGCAACAATAGATATCAACAATGGTGTTCACATGCAATACACCAACACTATGCAAGGATCAACAATATATATCTCATGACCAACAATGCAAGGAAAAGTTTGTGCAATATAGATAAGTTTCAATTTGTAACAATGCATAGAATTCCTGTTATTCAGGCTTTTCTTAGAATCGAGAGTTCTTAATAGCCTACTTAACAATTTCTTGAAAATCTTTATAAATGATCAGTAATTGGAGATAATGGAGAGTTAGCAGACTATTGAGAAAGAGTGGAAAGACGACAGAGGAAGCGGTCCTTTAGCTCCGTGCTGTATTGAGCAAATGGTAAGCATGTCAATAGAAGATTCGGCGACCACTAGACTACACAAAGAGATGAATGGCTAAGTTTTGCTTCAAGACATCGAGAGAAGAGTAGAAATTGCTACAACATCAAGTGTACATCTAAAGTAAGATTACGTGAGTAAGAAATTATTTAGACTAGCAGTGGCATTCTTGGAGAGGTCCATCCATTGTGAACCTTTAAAAATTTTTTTTTCGAATTTTCATTAAGAATTTTTACTATAATAATTCTAATCGTTTTCATATATTTATTTTTAAGATATTGCAAAATTTATATTTGCAATATTGCGAGGGATTATCACCTAGCTTCTTTGCTAGCACATAAGATCCAAACGTTTCATTAAAATACATTTTGACTATTTCATTAAAATACATGTATTTTAGAAACTGAGATGTTGATAATGCTATGATTGAACGTTCGTCGCCAAGAATTATTAATAATGAGCATAAAATGATGATGCAGTGACAGAGCATTAATAAGGCAGCGTCTATTGATGAGGCATAGGAGTCACGCGTGTCTCCCTTGAGCTCCCTATCAAACGTCCAGACGACTGGCAAAAATTTATGTGTCTGGAAAGAAAAGAGAAAGAACGAGTATTGGTCAGAGAAACTCTGCAACTAAAACAGAAAAAGCTATACGGGTGTTTGAAACATCTGAACAACGGCAGTTTCGAATAGAGCAACAGGGTATAAGAGCTTCTACGTCAAGGTCAAGAAAAACTTGAGTCTAAAGTATCTGGTGATGTTCTGCAGTGGTGAGGCAAGTGAAGAAGAGTTTAGATAAAGTCCCGGTATATCACCTAGAATTCCTGTTTTTCGTATTTTTTGTAGAATGGATAGTCCCTTTGCTCTGTGTTGTATTGATTGAGTTATTATTTAACCAATTGGGAGTTATAATTTAATTTTTTGAGATTATTCTGTTTACCTACATGTGCAATTTTCCAGGGCAACGCCGGGTACCTCTGCTAGTACTATATAAAGCAGAAAATTCATAAGTATAAATAATTATTTCAAACACTAAACTCAATTAAAATTCAAAAAAATTGTATTGGCAGTATAAAAAGTTCCAAGACAAAAAATGAGAATTGGAAGAAGAGTTTGTTTTGCAGGAAAAGAAAAATCGAGCAGGAAATTCAACACAAAAGTTAGCAGATGGATCCAGTAGATGAAATAAGCAACTGATAGATGAATTCAAACTAGCATCTCTTTATATAGGTAAACTATGAGCGCCAGAAGGGCTGTGATTGGTTGTTATTGGAAGCCAGGAAATATGAGCTAATAGAAACGTAGTCATGATAGGTAGAGTTATCTTCAAGAAGATAAGCCAGAGATACCTTCACAAATAAATAAAAGTACATTTTGTTTGTAACTGGATATTTTAATTACAAACAAAATGCAAAGATACAACTTCATAAAGTAAATAGAATTAAAGGTATTTAGGGATCAAAGACATTGTATATTGCATTCAGAAATAAAATTATTTTTAACATTAAAAATACTGTACTTTATAAATACAAAAGTTCCACTTGTTTCACAACGTTTTTCGTATCAAATATACAATTATATAGTAAAGCATTAATAATGAAAAATAGGAATGAAAATTCCACAGCCTGGATTCGAACTAGAAACCGTTGGCTAAGACCACCAACGCGCCATCCAATTGCGTCACTGCGGCCATAAAAGCTAACCGCTATTACATGACCTTAGGGCTTGTTTGGAGCAGTTACCTAGTTCGCAGGCCGGGACTATCTTTCCTAAGGCGTAAATTCATTAAGGAATAAATCAGTATTTATTTCCTGGTTCGAATCCAGGCTGCGGAATTTTCTTTCCTATTTTTCATCATTAATTTGAACAGCTGAGGTTGGCGTACAATAAAACCCTCACTGAAGATCTTCTGATTTATTTTTTAGTAAAGAATTGTTGGCAAAAACAATATAAAGGAAAGTAAACGTCTTCACGTAAATAATAGAAAGGATTTAAAAGCTTTAACAATAAGCTTTAAACAAAGTTTCATAACATACTAAATAAGGAATGGTCTATGAAGATGTTTACATGCCAAACCACAGATGTTTAAATTATTGATGAGATAGGAAAGAAATCCAGAGTGTGGAATTTTCTTTCCTATTTTAATCAGTTCTTAAAGCAATGAACAACACATTGTGTATTACATTGAGAAATAAATTTATTTTTATATTAGTTAAACTGTATTGTGACATGTAGTGTGACCAATCCATTATTTGAATTGTTTTTATATTTGCGATGTAAGACGTTATCATTGAAGAAAAATGGATAACCTGGATCTTTACAATTAAAAACTTAAAAATCCGATTCATTATCGCATGTTATTAAAAAATAATAAAAGGTCATTTCATTTTAAAAGAGGCAAAAATACAGTTACAGTAGTTTACATTAATTTTTATTGTATGTTCATTTTTCGAAATTATTACAGTAATGTACATATGATGTATTCATGCATTAAGTACTGTAATAAATATTCATTTGAGCTTTAAAAAACGTTTTTGGACAATTTTAGGAGCATCGCCATTTTGTTTTTGAGAATTCACTTTTCTATTAAGCTTAGCTTTTGGAGACGAAAAAATGAGAAAAAAGGGAATTAATCTACTGTATATTGTATATACTACATAATGTATTGTGATATGCAAGTATATTAAGTATTATATGCTAAATTCGTTTGAAATTCGTCAGATCGTAGTTCGTTTGAAATCACCCCCCCCCTCGCCAACTTAGCTTATGGCAACGGAAAATTGGATGGGAAATGGATTTTACGGTACATCACAGTACATTAATTAAGCAGTATATACAGGGTGAATACAAAAGTCTGAATCCCCCTTTTATTTTTGAACCGAAGCAGATATGTCAATTTTGATGAATCCAATGAATAGGAAGTTGTGGGTGGCCTATCCCATGGTGCACTTTTCATCATCCCAAATATGCAAATTA
>JAHWFO010038035.1:11493-23725 GCA_023313115.1 Rhysida immarginata | reverse complement strand
TGTTTGGCACGTGCAACACTCTCCCAAAAAAGTTGGGACAGCACGGCGTTTACCATGGTGTGGCGTCACCTCTCCTCTTGATGACACACTGTAATCTTCTGGGCATCGATGACACCAATCTTTCTAACACCGTAACCGGAATTCTGTCCCATTCCTGTTGGATATAGGTTTTCAGCTGTTCAACTGTCCGGGGTCGTCGCTGTCGTAGTTTTCGTTTAATAATACGCCAAACGTTTTCTATAGGCGACAGATCCGGGCTGCAAGGGGGCCAATCCAACATACGAATGCGCTGCCGACGTAGCCATGCAGAAGTTATGCGCGCTGCATGCGGTCTGGCGTTGTCTTGTTGAAATATACACTGACGTCGTCCAAACAGGCGCCTCTTAGATGGCACCATAGCTTGTTCCAGGATCTGTATATACGCTTCAGCATTGACGGTGCCATTGCAGATGTGCAATTCTCCCATTCCATTGCCACTAATACAGCCCCAGACCATGACAGACGGTGGTTTCTGTACCGAACGCCTGTAGCACGCGGGAATATCCTTTTCGTCTTTGGTCAGGAGTGTACGGCGTCCATTATTTCCGTAAACAATCGTAAAGGTTGATTCATCGGACCACAATATGTTCTTCCAGCGTGCTTGGGACCAATTGCGATGGGCTCGAGCCCATATCAGACGGCGACGTTGCTGTCGTTTGTTGATGTATGGCTTCCGTTGTGCACAGTATAACTTAAGTTTGCATTTGTGGATGCACCGGCGTACAGTATTCAACGATAATGGCTTCCCGAAGAAATCGCGTGCCCACATGGCTATGTCCGTAATCGCAGCATTTCTATGCGTGACGCAGTGACGTCGGAGGATCCGAAGAGCTCGAGCATTCAGAATAGGTTTCCTACCTTGGCCTTTCCGAACTGTGATCTCACTACTATCTCGGTAGCGCTTGATAATATTATGTACTGTAGATGATGACAGGTTAAATCTTCTGGCTATTGCTCGCTGAGAAACGTTGTTTGTGAATTCTTGAATGATTCGAACACGAAGATCTTCGCTAACTGGCTTGCCTCGATCCATCGTTCCGAATAAGTTACCTGAACGACGGATGGCAACTGTTATTTATACGGAATGTAGTACGACGTCATCATTCTAGATTATTCCCGAACAATTCGGAAGGTTCCACTACTAACGGCGCTTTCTACAACGTATGTCCCTACTATTTTGGAACATGTTGCAACACCCCCATTCAAAATGAACGTCCCGGCCACGATACAAAATGTTTTGGTGCACACAGTATATTTATGTCATTTCATAAACGTATCTGCTATTTTGTATTCGCGAGAAAGTTTTGTTACATCATCCCTTTTTGTATTTTGCACTGTCCCAACTTTTTTGGAAATGAGTATTGTAGATCACATGATTGTTTTGCGTAAGCGCATTTGCTTTGTTAACAAAAGACGTTCAGTCCAGTCAATTCCTTTTCTTCATTTGACGGAATCTGTGCTCGAACACCAGAAATTAATAATGATATTTTAAGAAATCCGAAAAACACCAAGATGGTGGCCATGATGGTTAGAGAGAAGCTTCTATCTCTAACGAGAAAAATTGCAAAACATAAACTCATGACGCATGCGCAGTTGAACTTTCTGCGTAGACTTCACGCATGCATGGAAACTGATACTTGCGTTCGAATCAAATGCGTCAAGAGCTGTTGCAATGTGCGTCTAGGTGCGTCTAGATGCACATTTGCCTTCTGCATCGAGACGCATTTATAAATGCGTCAAAAACGTGTGCATGGAAACTAACCTTTAAATGCGCAATATTTTAACCGGTTTTTTTTCAAAACAGAAGATCTCCAACTCAAAATCAAGTTTTTGGTAGTTTTTCAATCAAGAGGTATCTCCAAGTTGTGTCCACTTCTGTATATTTTTATTTCAGCGCACTTTCCACTGGCATCATCAACCGAGATAATTCCACTGAAAGCCCTGCCTATCGTATTAAATGATGCCAAGTCTTAGACAACGCTAACAAGTCAGACGTTTTGATTAAATATTTATATTTTCGTATTAAGATATGTGGCAGTCATTATTTTCTTTGATAAAAACTTCTCTTTGGTATGGTTAGAGATTTCTTCATGGGAGAAAACTGATATCATCTGGCCAAAAATAGAGAATGTCTGTGCGAGATGCTAGGAAAATTCTCCAATTTTTATAAAAAACAATACAAAAAATATGAAACAGTATTTAATAAAATATTATTTTACGTATATCTACTGGTTATTTCGAGTTACTTGAAACAATCCATTTATAAAACTGGTGAGAAATGGAAGGTACCAATCCCATCATGCCACTGTTTAATAATTGTGCTGCAGTCCCGTTTTTGTGAATTAGATTACATTTTGGGGTTGTTGCAGAAGGTGTAGTATTTCCCAAAAACAAAACTTCATTTTTCCATAGTTGGGAAGCACTCTTATCGAGGAAATAACTGGATCAAATGATTCATTTCTCTACACGGGAAGAAAGGGCAGCCAAATTTTGATGGCGTTACTCGTTGATGATTTAACTGCTTCCCTTTGTAATATGCCTAGTGAAGATGCAAGTTTTTTAATTTCACACGGCACCGATTACGTTTTCCCTATTTGAGCATCTTTCAACTAATCCTTTCTCTCGGGATGACTATTGGCTGTATGTAGTGACCTCATATGTATCCCGATGCTAGTTGCTAATTGTGTCCCTCCGATTTGCCAATTGTCCTTTCGATATCGGGAAACATGCCTATCTTTCCTGGAATCATACCCAGGAATCTAGGAAGTCGGCCTCTGCGACAGCCTAGCGCGAATGCCCTATTCTCTAACATGGGAACACGAATTTAAGCGGCTCTCACAAAAATATTTTATTAGATATCAGCACACCAGAAAAAAACGTATCTGCATTCAAGCTTTTTCTTTCGATTGGTGCTTTTTTCATGCCCGTACGATTAAAACTTGATTTTTTAGCAGGTTTCTGCAATTTTTTTGTATATTTTTAGCTTTTAACCTTACGTCTATGATGAAAAGTTCAACACTTGCATCGAAAAGAATTTATTTCTCCTAAACGAAAACGCAGTGCCAAAAGCGTTTTTTGTCACTCAATATAAACATTCCAAAAAAATTTTCCTTATTTTTAAATGAAAAATTAACGTTATTTGAAGGTGCAAAATCGTTTCATTTATCAATTTTATACATAATTATCGTTATTACTGATCGTTAATGCACATGTCTGCAACAATCTCAACTTCTGCTTTCTCTAGTAGGAAGAGCTTAAAATGGACGTCCGCTGAACTGGTCGTCGCGATATGTCGATTAAATTGAAATTTGGAAGACTGATTAAAGAAAACGTGTGTTAAATAGTCGTCTAAAAGTACATAGTATACGTACATAATAGTATTATTTGATTTTACGGATCCTGTATGGTTCGTTAATTGATACAAGCTCTTGGAAGCAGATTCTCTTCGTAAGCAGCAGGCGCCGTTTCTCTCTTCACTCTCTCTCCCAGCTTGTGTATGTTCCCAGGAGACAAGTTTCTACCCCAACCAGACTGCCAAGAAAATGGATCCTAACAAAAATAAGGCAGGTTATTGGCATTATATAACAACTAAATCAGTATGTACGATCATTGGTTTCGGATAAACACGTTTAATGCGAAACGTGGGCCCAGGAATGGATGAAATGGAGGGGGGGGGGGGCTTGTTTCTCGTATGCTTAAACGTCAAAATTAGTTTCTCATATGCTTCTACATAACTGATGACAGCTAAGTGATAAATTAAGAGACTGTTAATCTGTAATCTTTATTTCTTTATATTAATAATAATGAAAATTTAGTTAAATAAAATTAATAAAACAAGTTCATGTTACTAGAAGATTTAATATTTTTAATTCTCAATAATACTGTATTTGTTTGTCATCTTAGGTAATAAGATAATATAATATTCTTTTGAAAAAACGAAAAATACAATTGCATACCATAAGTTAAATATTGGGAGAAAACTGTATACCCTTGGCCTGAAAATTTAGGCTAATTTTCTTTTAAAATTATGCTCAACTACCAGAATATATATACACACACACACACCCTCCTTCAACTAGTCATTGACAGGAAAAGCATGGCCATCTATATTTATCAGGCCTGACAACTGAAGCTTGATGACGTCATGCTAGAGGTCGGTTGCCTTGGGAACCCCCTTTCCAACGGAAATATTTTAACCTTGAAATACTTTAATTGATGACAAATTATGTTTAATCAAGTTAAACGAATACTCCAGTATTTCAATGTTAAAGTATTGCCGATCCTCAGTTGTCAGGCCTGATAAATATAGACGGCCGTGAGGAAAAGAGAGAAATACATCCACTATTCTTCCCCAAGCCACTGTTGTACTTGTAACCGTTTTGCATATTTAATTAATAAAACAACATTTTCAATTTTCAGAGGATGGAATTGCCACTTGAATGCTAAATCAAGTATTTCAGATAAAGTTTAAGATATGATCTGTAAATATTATGTAATACTATGAAATGCTGATATTATAAATTTAATATTTATATGTTGTTATAAGTTTTCTTAAAAATATTAAATTTTCCCTAAGAAGTATTTCTCCTTATTTTATGATTTTTGATGAACTTATTTCATCCTTAAAAAGTTTTGAAAAAAATCATTATAAGTGAATTGTGGTATTCTCAATAATATATTACAATACTTCATTTTGCTAAAAGTCTGCTATATTTATAAGATTTAACAACCAGCTGTGTAATATTTGTATTACTGTATTTAGTAATGAAAATGATCTATCAAAGCATTTTTCTACTTTGGCAAACTGATGTTTTCTGAAATTACTAAAGTATGCAAATATCCTATTTAGCATCCTGAGCATATATATACACCCACAGATGAAGAGAAGCAGATGGGAAACTCTACCACGTGATTGGAAATCACTACGTCATTTTTCAATACTAGTTTCGTGGGGCTAGTGAGGACACAATTTTGAAAATAATAAATAAAATAATATTGTAGTTTATGTACTAATTCTTATATAATGTTAAAACACATAAATTTGTATTCAAAAATAAAAATATATTTTATATAAACGAAAAATTGCCTTGTTGATTTGACACGTGATCACTCATGTGAAGCACTCGTGTTTATATTAGCTCGCCGTTGCTCGTGTTGATCAGAGACCATCAATAAGAAATCGTGGTAATGCAATAATAAGTTCATCTTTTCATTCCAATGATAGTCCACCAAGCATCGTAACCGGTTTTCAAAGTTTTTAAATAACTTGAATTAAAGTATTAAAATAATTCCGATGAAAAGAACGTTAAGCAATGTATTTATCTGATGTCATATATGAGTTGCCTCTCCAACAATCCATTTGCGGGAGAATGACGTAATTATGACGAAACCGACAGTAGCACCACGAAGCCAGGAGTGTTTTTAAGAAAAATTTCATTGGTTGACTTTCGTCACGTGATCTCATAAAAGTTTCCCTTGTGGCTATAGGGAGTTTTCCCTCTGTTTCTTATTCCTCTGTGTATACACCCTTCTTATAAGTAGATTTAATAACTTTTTTAAAAAAATAAGTTCCTTAAGTTTTCTTCTGTTAGAATGAGGATTGTCAAAGATATCCCTAGAATAATTGAAGTACTTAGTTTTGGAAACATTACAGTTTTGTGATTTTGATGATATACTTTACATGGTACATGTGTCTGCTATATGTTATATGGTATATAACATTATTATTTCCATATGCCTTTGCAAGATTCTTATTAAGAGCATTTTAAAGTAATGGATTATTACGTGGATTTAATATAATGGACATAATTCAAGTCTGATATTTTAAAATTTCAATATATTTTATTGATGAAATGATAACAAGCTTTCCCCTGGATTTAATGATAACCCCTTTAGACTATTAAAGAATATCTGTGGAGGTTTATGGAACTTAACTGTATATTAATTGTTGTATTGAGGACATCATTCAACAATTTTTTTCATCTCATTAGGGTTTTTGGGTATTCTAAAACCTTGTAGTCTTTAATCTTAAGTATAAGTCATCAGCTATGACTTTAAAAAATTTTCTTTCTGACTTGTACAAATAATTTTTTCTTTCTGACTTTCGGATGCTTCAGCAGCAGTGAAGAATTTAGTATTTATTTTTCCAAAAGTTTCATAATCATATAGTAATAATCAATGTACGATTAATACATAATTTGTAAATATGTATAAGATATGGACTGTTCAAGTTATTCAATTACTATATGTGCTTTGACATATTTAAAATAATTTTAATGTGCAACAGATACTTGTATGCGATCTCAAATCATTTATTTTGTATGGGGAAAATATTTCTCCAGATTTATTTACGTTGTACTCAAAAGTAAATAATGTTTTAAGCAGAAATTTTGGAATGCCATGTAGACAGACAAAAATAACAGAATTTTTTACTGAAGGACCGGAATAAAAAGGTACGTATTTTATAACAATAATTTTTCCATGCTTTTAAATTGAATAAGTAAGATCAAGAGGGTATTAAGCCACATTTATGGCATATACTGGTAAAAAACAACAACAAAAAACAGGAATCTAATATGCACTATTCTCAATACATATTATTATATATTTAATTTTAACACAGTGGAAAAAATAATATGTTATTTGTTCTAAATAACTCCAATTAATATAAATAAAAATTATTAAACATTTCTAACGTGTATTTTGTCTGAATTAAGTTTCAAATCTTTTAAAGCATCTTTCTCAAAATGTTACTTACGTCCAACATCATCAGTTTGTGCAGAATTAAATGGCATCATTAAATAAAGATATGTTTATGAAAATTGTTATGCTAAAGGAAAGACATATGAGAAATTCAATCTATATGTCTTTCAATGAGAAAAAATCCATATTTTTAATCACAGAAATTTATAAAAACTATTTTCTACCTAATATGGTGTTTTACGGTTTTTTAAAATGTTTTTAAAATAGTCTTTATTTTTTCCATGAAACATTATTAACAAATTAATAACTATCTTGTTGTCATTGAGTAATATATGTTTTCTACTATAGAAATAAAAAAGTAACATTGTAAAATATTCATTACATTTTTTTTTATCAATTACATAAGATACCGTATTGGCTCGAATCTAAGCTGACCCTAAAATGTTCATGGTGTTTTGGAGGGGGAAAAATTTCTAAAGTTGTGACTAAAATTTCATTTGATTCTTTTTTTTTAAGTACATCCAGATTCCTCTTATCCCTTCCATCTTTGGTCGCGATCTGAATTTAGTACTGTATCATCTCTACATAACAAATAAATAGTTTTCCATAGTTTGAGAATTTATATTAAATTCACACAGAGAAGTCATGAAAGCTGGTGTCAGTGAACGTTAGCAACGGCTGGCCATGAAGTTCCGACGAGAATCATGGCTGCCCGTCGCCAATGTTCGCCACACCGGCTTTCGTGACGTTATTTTTTTGTGATTTTCTTGATAAATAAACTGTATTTGCTCTTAATCATGCACCACATCGTTTTTATAATTATCTAAAATAAAGGTAAATATATGGTGGAATAAGAAATTCATGGGTAAATGTAACAAGAATTGAACGCAATACCGCAACAGGGATGGATGAAGGAGGGGGGGGGGGGCTAACAGTTTCTCCCGGGAAGTTAGGGAACAACTCTCGCTTTATCGATGAAATTAACCTCTTCCATGGTTTTATTTCGTTTAGGAGAGATTTAGGATATCGTGCAAGATTTTTATATTTCAGTTATTACGATTTCGACAATTTCTAATCATTTACCGATAATCTCGTTTTTTTGCACGTCCTTAATACAACATAGTCCCAAAAGTCTATTCGTGCACATCTCTCACAGTAATAAAATATCGCGTCCCTTAAGTGAAAAATCATTTAGGAAACGTGCACGAAACCAAAAATAAAAGTTAGCTTTAAAAATTAACTTTTGGTCAAATTCTTCAAGCATACTGCGATTTATCCGTACTCAAAAAAATAAGTTCGCGAAAATGTTCTGTCTGAATGGCTCTTCCGAAAGTTATATTTTGCTGTCTGTCTTAAATTAACATAATTTGATTGATTATCATTTTGAAATGATAAGTAATTGATTTTACAATGGCAGGTAAAGTAGGAGTTAGCTGGATGAGATGATTTACAATGGCGTTGTTTGGGAGGGGGGGGGGTTAAGTCGGTCTCGAATCTAAGCCGAGGGTTGGTTTTGCGACTTCATTTTAGGATAAAAAGTTCGGCTTATATTCGAGCCTTTTTATTTTGCCTTCTTTTTTATAATACTATTTTGTACTAGAAAAATGAGAGAATTTAAATGAATAACAAAAATTTTGTCTTAAGTCCCCCCTAAGTGCCATATAAGTAAAATACCAGCTTCACTTAATTACGTTTTTCGAGGCTTGTTTCATAGCCTGACTATGTTTATACATGTATATTACCTTTATCCAAATTAATTAGCATAGATTTGAGCCCATTATCATTAGTAGTCTGTTCAGTGAGCCCATTCTTTATACATATCTGTTTACAGGAACGAAATTAAAGCGTTTCTACATAATCATATACTGTTGAAGCGAGCGACTAGCTACTTGCAATGGCTTAAAATGCCATTTCTTAAAATGGAAAGTTCCAATGGCACCAATGGTATGATTAGGGCACTACAACTAAAATAATTTCCACTATTATTAATTATTCATATTCATTCATGGCACTTCTTTACGAGTTGTTTGATATATTCCATATCTTAGCATTGAAAGTTTTAATGGTACCATATGGTACGAGTAGGACACATACTACTAAACTAATTCCCACTGTCATTAATTACTCATTATATTCACTCATGACACGTTGTTACGGGTGGTTTGATATATTACATTCCGTATCTTAGCATTGAACGTTCCAACAATACCGTGTGGTACGATCAGGTTATGTACTACCAAACTAATTACCACAATAATTAATTACTCATTATTTTCCTTCATAGCACTTCGTTACGACCTGTTTGATATATTACATGCCATATCTTAGCATTGAATGTTTCAATAGTACCAAATGGTACTATTAGAATATGTACTGTTAAACTAATTACCACTATCATTAATTACTCTTTATATTCATTCATGGCACTCCGTTACGAGTTGTTTGATATATAACATGCCAGATCTTAGCATTGAAAGTTCCAATGGTATCATATGGTACAATTAGGACGCAAACTACTAAACTAATTCCCATTTTCATTAATTACGCGTTATATTCATTCATGAGACGTTGTTACGATTGTTTGATATATTACATGCCATATCTTAAAATGGAAAGTTCCAACGGTACCATAAGGTACCATTAGAACACGTAGTACTAAACCAATTCCAACAGTTATTAATTACTTGATATTTTTGTTCTTGACACATCGCTATGGGATGTTTGATATATTACATGCTATAACTTAACTTTGAAAGATCTACAGGTGACATGGTATCATTAGAACATGTACTTGTAAACAAATTTCGGCCATCATTAAGTATTCGTTATATTCGTTCATGATACGTCGTTACGAGTTGTTAGATATATTACATGCCATATCTGGTCATTGAAAATTTTTAAGGGGGTATCATAATAGCACATGCTATTGTACCTATTCCGGCTATCTCACCTTCAAACTTGTTCGTGCTCTCTCCCATATTAATGGAATGGTGCAAACAGTTTGAAAAAGTTATTGTAATAAATAATAAGCTCCCTACGAATAAAGAAATTGCTTTGGTTCAGGCACGGATATCCCCTTTCTATAATCGTCAATCACGTGCATCCTTCACGCACACCATCTCAACAACGTTTAGAGCACGAGCGGAGCTGTAACGAAGTGCTCGGCACGCGTTTTCCCCAGTGCAAGGCTGATTCATCTCTTCTAGCAATTCACTATACGCACGCTCCCCATTCCAACGCAATGCATTGTTGGAATTGTGTCCACAGATAACCGGATGGACGTTTGAACAAACCGATCGCATAAGCTACTTTTCTATTTATCCTTCATAGAGAGATGAACAGTTATTAGCTGGAAAGGTTTCCAACATTTGTTTAATGCAGTTTTAAGTTGGAAGTTCAAAGGCAAATACTACTCAGAGTAGGGAAGGTAAGTAAGGCTAGAGCGCTTTTAGAAAAACGTCACTTACTGAGCAGAAACCGAAAGTTACAGAGCAGCCATCTTGCCACTGGCAAAAAGAAGCATTGGACTCATTGGAACCACATAGGAGCGAACAGAAATGTGGAAGAATTTGCAAAATTATCGGAATAAATGATTAAAAAGGGTTAACTGGACCTGAAAAAGGAACAAATTGACTAAAACAATTTTGTTTCAGCGTCAATGAGATTTTTTATTTGTGTCCCTTTTTTCAGGTTTGTAAATATTGTATATATAAAGTACATATTGTAAGTGTGTTAAATGTGTGCATGCATCATAACAAATATAATACTTTGTATTATGTTATTATCCATTGCATTTTTTATTGCTGCTAACTGCAATAAATTATCAATTATGTAAAGAACTTTGAGTGGAAAATTCTCTATCTAGTACTTAATATCGTACTTATATAATGCTAGAATTGGTTGGTTGATCAATCCAATTGTTAAACATAACTTGTACTTGACAGGTTTTTTTTTTTCGAAGAATAATTATTTGAATAAGAGTAACAGTAGTCAGACTTATAAATTCACAGTATTTAACATGTTAAACATATCTAAATTTAGTACACGTTCTCCAGGTGAATAAATAACTATGAAGTAGCTTGGTGCTTAAAAAACTCAATACAGATAATTCAGCCTTACTAAACTTTTGCCAGTGGCAAGATGGCGGAATGGTGGCACCATCCTTGAATAGGTCATGAGCGCCCTCTGAGAGAAAACGCAACACATGGAGACACCTTCCGGATTTCATTGGAAACACAATCACTTCCGTTATTTCTGGACATGTTGTTAGTCTAGAATCACACGCACCTTCAGTATAGCATATTTATCTTATTCAGCTCATATTGCTTTAGCCATATCTTATTCGGGTCATTATACAGTTATGCGCCAGTTTATTTATAGATCATCATACTGACATTTATAAACTGAACAATTTATATAATTTACAAATTACACAACTGGAAAACCATATTTTTTGGCCACCTAAAAGTCGGTGTCGTACTACTGTGCATTTGTCTGATCGTCTTCATTATCCCAGAAAATCCAGTTTAGTACACAGCTAATGAGCTACTAGAATATAAGACATTTATTGCGATGGAAAATTGAGAAGCACATTTCCAACTTTTTTTCTTTGCTTCGTATTTAATTTACGAGAAAGTCGTTTATCGAGCATCGTCAATGGTAAAACAACTGATGACAAATCCATTGGTTTTCTTGCCACTTTTTTCGGTTATCTAATATATCCGGTAGATTCATTCACTGGCTATCCATAAAGATTAAGAGGACTGCAGTCGTCCATGAAACTTATTCAGACTATCCTCCAGGACAAAAGTTTGGAAATTTTAATTATTGCAACTATTTGTATTTAAAAACAGTAAAATAGGAAACTGACTAAATAAAGGGAAAAAATAATTAGAAAATCGACTTTGTTATTCATTTTTACATCTAAAATAATGTTTATTAACAAGCAAGTTAGTAATCTATATATATAAAGAAGGATGTTTGTGGGTCTGTGGGTCTGTCTGTGGGTGGGTCTGTACGTTTTTTATACAAATCTACAGTTTTATTCCGATCTTGATGAAATTTCGCATACATGACCTTCAAAGCACGAGGAAGGTCACTGTCTACTTCAGATTTCGAAAAAATAATAATTATTGATAAAAAATCGATATTCATGGTTATGGCAGGGCATATTAATGAGAAATATCGCATGACCAACAATGCAAGACAAAGTTTTTGCAACAATGGTATCAACACGCAATTCACAAACACTCTGGACGGACCAACAATATATATCTCATGACCAACAATGCAAATAAAAGTTTGTGCAACAATAGGTATCAACAATGGTTTCAACACGCAATTCACCAATAACAATGAGCTCAAAATGATGATGCAATGATAAAGCAATCCTTTCCAAGAACTATAACAATGAACATAAAATGATGATGCAATATGGATAAGTTTATGGTGAACGGGATGAAAACCTCGTATCCTGGCTGAAACGGCTCTA
>JAHWFO010038034.1:0-21711 GCA_023313115.1 Rhysida immarginata | reverse complement strand
AGTTCTTCCAATATGCGTTCGCTGTTGGTTTTTCTTTTTTGCCGTTTCTTTGGGGGTTCTGTAAATGAGATAAGTTATTAACATACAATATTTGCGATAAAAATGTTTTTAAAGAGACTGCTAACCTGCACTGAAATTTTGTGCATTGTTTGACACTGATGATGGGTCTGTTGAAAATAAAACGTGAAATAGTTGATAATAACTGAAGTGAAGAAAATTATAACAAGTATAGCATTCTGTCATACCTTATTTTTACAATGCATGAAACGTCTTGCCATTTGTATCTAGTAAGAGATACACAAAACCATGATGGTTTATATTTGATGCTAAAATTCAGGATACACAATAAGGTAAAGGGTGTCATATGCCAAGAAGAAACAGATCTCTTTTTAAAAGGGAGGATTATTTAATTAAGTGTCTCTCTGATATCTCAGCCTAACAAATTGAATATTAACTTGAAACAGGGTAGTTTTAGCATTAGGTATAAATTTTAAAAAGTGCAAATTACCAGCACCAGAAGGTCTTTGAGTTTGATCAGGCATCCTCAGTGGAAGTATAGGAGATGAGGCTGTAAAGATTTGTATATTATAAAAACATTTATCCGAGTTATTTAATTACAGTACAATAAAGCAACTTCGAATACCTTCAACATTGGCGGATGCTTCTAGCTGCAGTGAACTAGACAGCGCCACCGGATTGATTGTGGGCGATTCTCTAAAAATGTTATACTACCATCTACCTTTCTTGTCATTTCCGGAACATTTGTTATAATCCGTAATCTTACGATATACGGTACGCATGGACTTGAATTTATTCTCCGTGGCTTGTTGCCATGTAAAATTGTGGCCTTTTTCATTTAGTTTACTTGAGATTGCTGCCCATAATTTTTTTTTTTTGACTTGGGGGTTCTTAAAAATTAGTTAAATTTTTTTCGTATTTAGCTATTAACAATTTAATAGCCTCTGATTTCCAGTGAGTTTTATCTTCTGCTTGCTTGTCATCTGCTTAAGTAAATGGAACAGGTATATGAAAATATGGGCAGAATTTAAACTCTTCTCTGTTAATAGGACTAAAGCACATGAAAATACGAGTACTACCTGTAGATTCATTAACTGTCTTTGTCTCACTGGAAGCGACTGGGACACCTGCTATTGTGTAATACAAATAACAAATGTAATGAAGCAGCATGTTAATTGAGCATACGCAAAAAAGCAAAATGTTAAAGACTGTAAAAATACAAAGATAATGCCTCTACAGGGTGTTCTCGAATAACGTGTACAAACTTTGTGGGGGGGGGGGGGAAGGGTGATAGAGGGATCAAATCTAAGCAACATTTCTTTCATTTTTTTCTCTGGGGCATTGGTTTTGAGAAAAAATGTTGGACGTCGCGTAGACATAAGATGCCACTCAACCTGTGCTTCTGGAACACGTCAAAATCGTGGCCAATCATGTAATAAAAAGAACAAAAACTATTTGCATACAGTACAATAATATGACTTGTTTTTTTTTATGAAACATGCAAATGTTTTACAATAAGTGTTCTAATTAACTCCCTCTGGCATGAATGCATGTTTCACAACGTAGGCGCGTGGACTGACGTCGACGTTCAAAAGTTCCTGGTTCATCGCGAATTTGGTCCCCAGCTACGGCGATTCTGTCTACCAGCTCTTCATCGGATCCCACTGGTGTCTCGTATACCAATGTCTCTAAGTGTCCCCACAGAAACAACTGTCTCCTGCAGGTTGGATTTCAACATCTTTTATCTGAAAAACAATGCCCCAGAGAAAAAACATGAAAGAGGTAAAATGTTGCTTAGATTTGATCCCTCTATCACCCCCCCCCCCAAGTTTGTACACGTTATTCGAGAACACCCTGTATACATAAGTGTCATATAAACCTTGTTATAGTTATAATAGTTATAATTGTATTGTAAAATGGACGTTATGAAATTATAACTATATACACTATACAATACAACGTGTGTAAAATAATGAAACCTTGTTAATTTTAAATTATAACTGTTCAATGAGAAATAACATTTATATAAACTTACATTCAGAATCTTGCGTATTTTCATTCTCTTTATTTTCTAATGAAACTGAAATGTAAAATCAAAATTAATATATTTAAAGAACCATTGAAGTAAATGTATTATTTAATGCATATGTAGTGTTACATATCTTGTTAATATGAAAGAAATTATTTATTGTTGCATACAAGTAGATGAAATATTTAGATAAAACGTTTTGATAGCTGATAGACTTCACTAAAAATTTAATTTCAGAAAAAAAAATAAAGGAAACATGCTTTCAAATAAATTTACTTGCTCGTTCTTGCATACTATTGTGGCTTTCTATGGAATCATGTGTCATGGATTCGCTTTCTGTGGAATTCATGAAAAGTTATAAAATGAATAAAACCACAGCACAAGAAAAGATTTCGATAATCGCAGTTAGTATTATCTAATTTAGGAAAAAGCGCACGAAGACTTAAATGAATGAGCAAAATAAAGGAAATATTATACTATATCTAAATCGTGGTGTTCATATTAATTACAAATGAGATCTTAAGTAAACACGACGTAAACCTAGCTGATCAAATCGAGATTAATAAAAATACATAAAAATAAATAACAAAACTTTGGTAACTTGATACCCTTATTATTTTACTTATTTATTAATAAAATCTATTTAAGGCCTTGTTGTTAAAATTAAATAAATAAGCAAAATCTAAGGGCATCAAGTTACCAAAGTTTTTTTGTTATTTAATGTTTATGTATTATTATTTATTTATTTATTTATTTATTAATAAAACGCACTAAACAGCAAAGTCTTATCAGTGCAAAAGAAATCAAAATTAATAAACACGTGCATTGTTCGATTAAACTCGTAGCATTGTTCAGTGCATCGCAATGAGGAAATTTGCTAACAAAAATTGTGAATTTGTAAAAATTATTACTTTTGTGGAAATCATATTACAAATAAACACGTAGTTAACCGTACAGATCGCTTTAGCATTTAAGTCATTTAAGTCAGTGAGCTTTAGCCGTTGAAATCAAATAATTAAGAATTTGAAAAGCATTAAAAAGATTTAATAAGAATAGAATATTTAATTATTTTACCGTTTGCATCCATTCGAAGATAGCATTCGTGTTTTTCAAATTCTGGGACTGAAATAAAGCGGAGTTCGCAAATGCTACATTCGTAGAGTTTTCTTCTGCCGTCCATATTGGTTTGTGTCAGCGACTTAGAATAACCGTGATTTTCTCGGTGAATGAGGTTGGCAGACTCGGTTAGTCACATGCACACCAACTTCCGTTTTTGACCTCGTTGGCGGGTTGCCAACCAGCATTTATGACCGAACAATGACCAACTGCGCCGATACAACCGAAACCGGTTGGTTATTTTGACCTCACCCAAAGAAAGTATGGACAATCATTGTTGCAGGCAGCCATTTTGACTCCCATTTCATTCTTGTTTTTTATGATGATTGTTTCTTGTTTGGCGATAAATTTACACTTGCAGATTGAACACATCCTCTTTGACAAAAGTTAGAGAGAAATGTGCCTGTGAAGTTTGAATTTGCTGCAAAACAAGACCAATCATCATATGAAATAGGAGTCAAAATGGCTGCCTGCAACAATGAATTGTCCATACTTTCTTTATGCAGTGCTTTAGTAATTCCGTGATAGCAGTGGCCTCTGATATAGTGGGATAAAGCACAAGTATCGCTCAGATATCGTTTTCTGCGAGCATCCTGAGAAACTGACGTCATTACGTAACATGCCGAGGCTAACGAGAAATACAGGCTCCGGCAAATAAACGTCACCTGATCAAAGTAGGTCTTTTAACAATCCACCCTTCATTGTTTTCAACAAAGGAAAAAAAACTGATTGTTTAAATACAAGATGGAAACAATGAAAGTTACATTGTTAATAGACCTATCTTGGTCAGGTGACTTTTCAGTGCCTGAGCCTTTCTTTCTTGTTGGCCTCGGTAACATGCATAAATGACGTCACTTCTTTTCGCAATTTTATAGCTTAGTGACGTAAATTGCATTCAGAAATTCTTTACTTTGAAATTTTGATTTATTTAATGTTGGAAATAAAGAATTGAATTAATATAGAAAATATTGGAAATTTATTTGTGTTATTGTTATCTTAGGAAATAAAATGGATACATTTAATAAATAAATTAATAAAATATAATAAGAAATTAACAATATTTAAAAATAAATAATTATAAATAATAAATAAATGAATAAAATGCAATTAAAAATTAATAAATACACATTATTTACCAGCATATTCATTTTAGAAACGGAAGTGTAAATATACGAGAAATAATACACGTATACAGAGAAATATTAAAATTAATGATGAAATTATTTTATAAACTTAAAAGTATATAAAGTTATTATTTCTTATAGTTTATATTATATATAACTAAAATATGAAAATCTCTGAAATAATTTAACTTCATTTTTACATTTGGAATATTTTAAATTGAAAATTAAAAAGAAACCAACAAATTTTTAAAATGAACAACAGACATCCACTACACTAAATGTAGAATTTTTTTTAAGAATTTAGTGTTCTTGTGCTGATAGACTTTGAACAATACAAAGCATGTTGTTTAAACAATATCTCATGGCACATCGATGATTTCTGACCATTTTTAAATTCAGCTTGCATTATAAGCCTATCCAGGAATAAATGACATGTGCTCTTGGTTTAACACTGCCGTTATTAAACCGAAACTAAAAGTCAGATTTGTAAAATGAAAACAGTTTATGACATAAAATTGGCCGTGACGTCTCAATGACGTCATAAATGAGGCTGCTATCTTGTGTAGATGGATAAACTACATATGCGCAAACAAATCTGGGCATTACATCAAACAACAATGGTTGTAATATCTCGTTATACCTTGTTCACACTGTAGTTCTTGATCATGATCAGTTTACAGTTTCAGTTCAAGCTCTATCTCACACTGTAGTTCTTGAACAGTTTCAGTTCAAGCTGAATCATGTTCAAGCTTTATCGACAAATTCGTGCGTTCACACTGCAAAATCTTAATCACGATCACAGTTATAAGTTTTGCCGCTAGATGGCATCAGTGGAGTTTTTAGTTATAGGGCACGCTACCGCCGACCTAATCTTCTCTGATTATAAAAATAACTTGGATTCTTTTTTGTTTCGGTTCATAACCGATGTTCTTGGACAAATAGAGTTACTTCTATGTTAATTATTCATGGCAGGAGGGTGCAATTAGCTCGTATAACTCTTAAATATATAGCGAAGCGGCGTATTGGATTCAGGGAGTTGATCGGCTTTGAACGTGTGTAAGGATTTGATCAGGTTACAGGAACGTGTGTGAAATTACACACGTTCTGAACATGATGATCAGGTTTCACTTAATCACGTTCTGTTCACATTACATTTCTTATCATGATCAGCGAATTGATCATGATCAAGATTTGTTGTGTGAACAGGGTATTAGTATTAAGCACGGTCTATAGATATTCATGGTTATTGAGCTCCATTGTTTAAATGAAGCTAAAGTTTCTAGCTTCCGATAGGGCGGGAACTCTATTGAAAAGTGGCGCTGCAGGTACAATCGGCCCAAATCAACACCTAAAGAGAAGACCTCTGCACGGAAACGTCATACATTGTTACATCATCATAGTAGTGCATTGTTATTCGTATTTCTACCAATAATAAGCCCTGAATTTGCACTACTATGATGAGTTAACAATGTATGACGGTTTCCGTGCACAGGCTTTTTCTTTAGGAGGTGTTGCCCAAATACGCCTGCTGCGCCGCCCTATCGACAGACAGAAACTTTACTTTCATTTTCAGTTTTAATGAAAACCTTGATCGCAGGTCACGGTCGGCCCTAGTGCGTTCTATGTGGCACCTGGCGCGATCTGTTTTCCTTAGCTTCTCGAAACAATGGAAAATGGCCGAAACTCGATGACCATGAATATCTATAGACCGTAGTATTAAAGGACAAGTATCACTAAAAATCACATACTCTTTTTTATTTAAATTTTGTTAGTTCATGACGTTTATAGTACACTTTCATTAATAATTTTCTATAAAAATCATCATATTCCTTAAAAATCTGCGATGAAAACGGCAAAATACGACAGTGAGCGAAAAACGGCGTCCGCCATGATTTTGTTAGCAAGCTGGCGATGTGACGTCATCGACCTGCTCCACAATTCAGTAGGAGACGTTAGAGAGCTCATCTAATTGCTTGTAATCTTCGACACCGTGATTTTTTTTAAGGAAATATACAAGAAAGAGTTTCTAAATATTACCTTGGCCATTTTAATCTATTTAATGACCTCTGTGTAAAGGAATGTTTATTGAAATGTGTAGCTTAGGTTAGTAAAGTCACGACTAAATGATTTTAAAAAAGGAGACGTTATATGAATGACACTGAATGAATTTGGAAACTCTTCTTTCCAAATTAGCACAGTTTTGCTCACGATTACCATGACATCGATTATGACAATAATTATGTAACTATTGTATTCGTTCGGTATTCGTTTGTAACAATTATGCTTCACCTTTTTCTGCTCAAGAAATAAGAAAAAAGCAACGGATAGATTTTTTCGGACAGATAAATGGAATCCCGGCAAAAGCAACAGCGTTTCTTCTGTGTGAATTTGAGGTCGATCCAATTATTTACCAAAGAAAAAATAGGAAAAGAAACTATTCAAAACCACCACTTTTATCAGATATGTGTAATCGTCCAAGCAAAAAAAAATGTATCTATATATAATCCATATAAATAAATGAAAATACTGCCTATTATTAGATACAAAAATCAAAAAGATACGAAAACGAAAAATTAATACATTAAAAAATTTTTCATTTTCATCACTTTTTGTAACGGAATTTTTTCAAGATTTTCGTAGGGAATTTCGTGTGCAATTTGCGTATGACGAAACGAGTGCGCATTCATCTGCGCATCAGCTCCTCAATTCATAATGGATGCCAAACTTTAGCTCCGTCGAAGAAAAAGTTTGAACGTACAGTGCATTTCGACAGCACAAACAACTCTATTAAATAAACATGAATTACCTACTGCAGTAGCTTAAGCAAAATGTTGATAAAATGTCTATTCTAAAATGTTGATAACTAACTTTCAAATCGACTGGAATAAATCCACTTTGAACAGGGACGAATGCTGCAAGGGAAACAAATTTCGTTTCGAAAAAATGAAAAGTCGGTTTCGTGCGCAAAGCCAACTTGTTTGACGAAAAAAAAAAAATAATCATGAGCAAATACGAAATTGCCACTTAAATTATGTCGTTTTTGTGTTTAGTTTTTTTTTTTTTATTCCCAAATTGTCTGTCATTTAGGAAACAAAATCAAAAATGTTTTATTACTGGATAATTAATCAAAGATTTTTTTGTAAGAAAATTCAAATTTTATTGATAAGCAGATAAAGACAGCTAAGTAGGAATAAATGAAGAATGAATAGAAGCACTGTAGGAATATATGTAAATATGCTATAAATAGGTCTTTAATATCTTCGGTATTTAAACGCACAGTACTCCTCAGGGGAAAATTCTTTCCTGATAACTCTCACAACACAATTTGGAAAAACCTTTCTGTTATTTTTTTTCAAGTCAGTATTGCCAGTATTATATTGCCTGTATAAATAATAAAAGTTAATTAGATAACGGTCTAAAAATCATACATGTTATGAATATTAAGCTATGTGGGAGGGGCGTTTTCCCCGTCATGGCAGTTGCCTAGAAGTTCAACTGGCAAATCTTTTTATTTGCGGCTCCAATTTGTATGGCTTAATTTCACGATTTTCAAACAATTCATTTAATAGTTTTAAAAATCTCCATCGAAATTTTTGTCGCTTGAGGAGAATTCAGAACTGCTATCCGAGCCGCACTTAGCCATATCGTATACCTCAAACAATACTAAAGGTAGTTACAGCTCGCATTTCAGCAGGCCGATGACGTCACGGGGATGATCGCTCCGCATCCAAAATGGAGCGCGACGGATTTTACGAAATACGTATATAAACGCAGTTTTTATATATTTAGAGAAATTTTGGGCAATTTTTAATATTACTACATTAATTTATATTCACTCTAGATTATTTAGACAAAAATTAGTTTTTAAGTGGTACTTGTCCTTTAAGGATCTGTGGGTTGGCCCAACCTAGGACGATTAACAATGGATTTGACACTCCTGTAGAGCGAATGCAATTAAATGCGGCCCAGGAAATGATACCATGGTGGTGAAAATTGTAAAAAGGACGTACAAAGTGCTGTGAAATGTTCATCATTTTTGCCGCTTTATTTATTATGTTGTGGACTTGTAATGCAGGAGGAATTTTTAATGTTTCGTTTTTTTACCCAATAAGCTAAAAAAGTATATATGAATTTATATAATTTTGGACAATTTCCAGATCAGTAAATTTAATGAAATTTTTCTCTTTTCTGTTATTTTAGATAGCATTTTTATTAAGAAGTTATGTCAATAATATGGATTTACTTGAAAAACGGTATCTTGCAAATTTTTGATAATGAAATCCAAATAAGCTGCAGTTGCAAATGTTTAATATGAGCATCCAGATTACAATTAATTTTACTAATTTAAAAATAAATTTAAAAGTCTAACAATTGAGCCATTAAAACTAGATGGCATCATTATATAAAAATTATTAAATACTTGTTTCAAATAAAAGTCGAATATATTTATTTTCATCCAAAACAAAGAACGGCACGTATTGCTTTGTACGTCCTTTTGACAATTTTCACCATGAGGATGACAATTCTTTGTATCTCTTCGTCCCTTCCTGGGCCGCATTAAAAAGTAAATATGGCGTCAGTGTCAAGTACAGTATTAATCGTCCTAGGCCCCACCATGACCTCCTTTATTATTACAGACCCGTTTTACTGAATAATTTCATTGTTGCTTTTGTCATTCTCAGTTTTTGCCATGGCGCTGTTTAACCTCCCTTTTGCTAATAACTGAGATAAACAAAAAAGACCACGTTATCTTCCAGTGTCCACTCTACGCCACTCCTCATCATCAATTAAAAACTCTTTATCAGGCTAAAAACATCCCTTTCTGCTCTTCCACCCTATTGTTAATAAACTCTAACCTAACAACCCACAGACGCTTTATCCTCTCTAGCACCAAAAATTTCCTATCCAAAATTAACCTCCTTCCAAGATTTATGGCTTCAGTCACACACGCTCTATCTTTAATATTCGGATAAAATCGTCCAGTTATACTAAATTATAACCTACACCAATAGGTCATCTCCGAAGAAGAAGAAGTGATAAACAAAATGTAGTGCAAAACGTATTAAAATTGTTTTGCATAGAATTTTTTATTTTAAAAGAGATTTAAACAGCGAATAAAAAGAAACTAAAATTTGATTAATGAAATGAATGCTTATGGTTGGCCTCGTTGTTACGCAAGTATCAGTTCTTTCAACAGTTCTGCTCATGAACTGTAAATTAAGGTGGCCGTTGAACTAGACAAATACCAGGATTTATTTATTTATTTATTTATTTATTTATTTATTTATTTATTTATGTAAAATATACTGGTGTACTATTTACAGTGAAAGAACAAAGAAAATTACCCAGCAGAATAAGAATACAAATTACAAGCAAAGAATAAATAAAAAATAAAAAATATTAATGACAAATACAAGAATTATTTACAGCAGTAGATGTCTTAATCCTTATCTTGGATCGTGGAAAATATCAAAACTATTAAAATAACTATTAGCCAAACGTAGAATAGGCTTGATAGGTGAATTAAAGCAAAAGTCGTCGTAGTCCTATGATTTGGCACTCTAATTGGGAGAAGTTCCAATAAGGAAAAACAGTCATAGATATTATGGATTAGGTCAATTAAAAAAAGTAAAGCAAGGCGATTTCTTTGAATCTGGAGAGATTCCATATTTAGTTTCGACATGATGACACTTTAATTATGAGGAGTTTGAGAAACACCATATCTAGCCCAAACAATTCGTAGAAATCTTTCTGCACATTCTCAACGGCGCTAATGTGTTTTCTATAGAAAGGGGCCCAAATAAGTGATGCATAATCCAAAATAGAGCGTACTAAGGTAACATAAAGAATTCTTAAAACGTTAAAATTCTTAAAGTCTTTTGTGTGTCTCGAGACAAAGCCAAGTATTTTATAAGCTCTCCTCACTACAATTTTAATCTGAGGGTGAAATGTGATTTCAAAGTCGAAAATGACCCCGAGATCCACAACTTGCTCCACTCTACTCAAATTAGAGTTACTAATTCAATAGGTAAAAATAATAGGTTGGTGCCGACGATAGAAAGAAACAACCTTACACTTATCAATATTGAGGAACATATTATTCCTCTTACATCAGTCATTAATAATGTTAAGTGAATTTTGGAGGGAAGCACAGTCATAGTGATCCGTAACAGCAAGAAATATTTTTAAATCATCTGCAAATAAAGGAATGGAATATCTCCTATCGCAGTATCAATATCATTGATAAAAAAGTAGGAATGAAAGGGGTCAAGATGGGAGCCTTGTGGAACCCCACTAGTAGCAACAGTAATTTTTAGTTTAACACTCATAAGACGATGAATATAAAACCTATAAATCCATGAAAGAATCCTGCAATTTTTGATACATAATATGAAGATCAACTTTATCAAAGGCTTTTGAAAAATCAGTATAGATAGTATCCACCTGAAAATAATTATCAAGTTTCTTAATGATATAGTTCTGAAATAGTAACAAATTAGTTATTGAGGACCTGACCTTAACAACTCCATGTTATTGGGGAATAATAATGTTTTTTAGGAGTGGTTGTATTTTCTCAAACACTATAGAATATAAAAATTTAGGAATAAGTGATTGAATTGCAATAGACCTATAATTCCTAATATCATGCTTATCACCAGATTTAAAAATGGGGACAATATAACTATGCTTCCACAACATAGGAAAATGACCACTAGATAATGATTTGTTGAATAAAATTAATAGAGGTAGGCGTAATGATGGAGCACATAAAGAAATAAATAAAGGAGGTTTCTTATCTGGTCCAAATCCCTTATTAGTATTTAAAACCTTTAATTTACCCATAACATCATGGAAAATCACACGAATCTTAGCAATATCAGCCTGGTTATTATAAGGTCTATTACTGTCTTGAAAAGAAAGCCCATTATTAATATAAACACTGGAAAAATAGCTGGAAAATAATTGTGAGACCACTAATGAATTACATTGAACATTATCGTCTAAATACATAGAGGAGGGTAGGCAATTGTCCGATTTTTTAGAATCAATATAACTCCAGAATTTTTTAACATTTGTAAAAATAGAGGACTCAATTATAGAAATATAATTTTCATAACAAATTTTATTAAGGGCTTTACAGTGAGAGTGTAGATCAGAGAAAACAGTATAATCACGATGAAGATTAGTTAATTTATAGTGGATATGTGCAGCCTTCTTTAAGGATATAAGATACTTAAATTCAGGAGAGAAACAAGGTGGAAATCTATTGTTTCTAATACGTATCTTAGGAATAAAACAGTCCATTAAATAATAGATAGTCTCGTAAAATTGATTAATAGCAGAGTCCAGGTCAAGTTGTTCAAGATAATACCAACTAATTTCTTGTAACACCATATTAAGAGAGTTATAGTCACCATTACGAAAGTCATAAGAAGAAGATAAATCAGAATGTAAAATAATTGGATCCATCTCCACTGTAATTTCACCATGTAGAGGTGGATGATGAATTTCAGGATCATCAGAAATGTGTACTATTACAGTAACAGAAGATAATATAAGATCAAATATAATAGCATTCTCATTCCTGTGAGTATTATATTGATTAAAATTCAGGAAATGCACTGCATCAAGAAGTAAGTTACCACAACGAGAAATATTATTACGATCACCGTAATCATCCTGATGAATCCAATGAGAAATAAGTTCACGTAAGTTGTAATCACCAAATATACAGAATTTTGAGTAACGGTACATGGAAGTGATCCTATCCAGTTCATTAAGATGGCATTCAAAGGTCAAATATGTAACATCAGGAGGAATATACACAACACAGATAATTATTGAACAAGAAAAATAATAACAAAATTGCTCCACCATAGAATTTGATACAATAGGGAGGGTGGATAGCAGAACACCACCTCCCGAAGATTTATGACTCGTTGGTTCAATTCTATGAGCTAAATAAATGTTATAATCCATTAAAACTAATTCAGAATCCACAATATCAATAGATAAATTAGTTAATGTGAGACAAATTGCAGAATAAGATTGAATAGAAATATTCTGAGATTATTTAAATATTTTAATTCTTAAACTATTCACGTTTCTGGTAATAGAATGATAAATCCAAATAGTGTAGTTTTTTGGCATATTCTTGACAATCCTGGGACAATCGTAAACAAATCTGATAGTGATGTCGTCTTCACCATTAGATATGCGAGCTTGTAGCTCCTGGTTCAAAGAATGCAGAAAATCCCGTTCTATTTTAGTAGAAAAGATATCATTTGGGGTGAATATTAATGAGGTGGGCGTGACCAAGTCCAGCCAATCAGCGAACAGTATTCGTGCCAGGTAACCACACACATCCTCCTATGTCATGCTGACGTCACGGGCGGCCATTTTTTGGTCACGTGATGGGTTTTTCCCGTGACATCATGTCAGTTATTAATAAATTAAAATTAATATTCACCTATGGAGTTATGATTAGATTAATATTGACCCGTCATTTCTGTTTTTTGGGTTTTGTCACCAGGTGGCTTTGCAACATGTTTTAGTGACCCCCTGATGAGGGGGACTGACGCATGCGAGGTATTTCGGTGTGACTGCTGACGTCACACCACCTCACGTGTTTCAATCCCCTACCAGGTTTATCCACCTTCCCCCGCCGTTTTTTCCCTTTTTAATTTTTTGTTTGGTTGTTTTCATTTTTTTCTTTCTTTATTAAATTTTATTCTTTATTCAATTTTATTCAATATTTAATGTTTATATTCGTTTTCTTCTTTCGTTCTTCATGGGTGTTTTTCCAAGCTCGGCCGAGGTCAATTTCGTCTTCGGCGGCTTTCTCGTGCATCTCCTCATCCTATGTTTCGCAGTCGGCATCTTCATCGTTGTTTCCAGGGGTGGGGATGGTGAGGGATGCATCGGTTTCAATGTCGACTGTTTTTGGTTTACGGTCAGTAAAATGGTGTACCTCGATCATCACGGCTAGCGAATAGGCTGCCGTTTCATAATGGGTGCGACCGAGTTTGTTATGGAAGATTGGATTTAACCGTTCATTCCCGGCCATTGACGGGACAAGTCTTTCGGCATTTGCGACGTCCATGCTGAGTAATCGACTTAAAACACGGCAGTGAGTTCCAGCATACGCATAAAATTGCGTAAAGACGCGTTTCCAAAGGTTTACGATTTCTGCAATGCAGAATAAGATAGCACTCCGACATTATTGGTCGCCTCTTTGGTCTGTCTCAGTTGAACATAATAGGGAAGCTAGCTGGATCAGGGTAGAGGAGCAATTAGCATCCACACTACAAAACATGCCTTATACTGACATAATAGCAGGTGAACTCTCACAACTCATTAAACGTACTCACAATTGGAAGGCTCCAGGTGTAGAGAGGACTCAGAAATTCTGGTATAAGCGCTTCACCTGTTTGCATCTGACCTTTGCAAAACACAACACCAACACTTTGCAAACACCACAGACATTGTCACATTTCCTCACACAAGGAATAACATACATGGTACCAAAGTCATATAACACTACGAATTCCACACAATGTTGATCTATCACATTCCTGCCTACACTTTAGAAAATAATAACTGCCTGTATCGCAAACAAAACTTATACCCACAGACACAAACAACATTCTCACTGAGCAACAAAAGGGATGCTGTAGAAATCACATAGGTTGCAAGGAGCAACTCCTCATAGACTGTGTGGTCCTATAGCAAACTCACAATAAACATAGACACCTGCATGCAGCCTACATTGATTACAAAAAGGCCTTTGATAGTGTCCCACACTCATGGCTTTTATATAAACTATGATTAATTAAAATAAAACCCTACACTTACCACATTTTTAGAAAGTACAATGCTGCATTGGAGAACTACATTACACCTCATATTTCACAGTGAAACCATCATGACTGACAAAATACAGATAAACCGGGGTATCTTCCAGGATGACTTATTGAGCCCACTCTGGTTTTGTATTGCACTAAATGTACTTTCTACAGCACAATTTACGGCTACACGATTAAACACAATAAAAGCTGCACTACACGCTTTCACGCATACTCTACATGGATGAGATGAAAATCTACACCTCCACACAAACACAATTGCACCAATTACTTGACATTGCACAAACTTCTTCAACAGACATACACATTAAATTTGGATTGGACAAATGCAAAACCATTCACATTGAAAATTGAGTACTCAGGGAAGGGGGCTTCACATTAGAAGAACTAGATCACATTGCTACGTATGGAAAATGACGAATTTTATAAATATCTAGGATTTAAGCAAGCCAAGCTTCTGGAGCACAAACACATAAAGAATACACTCACTAAACAATATCTTCATAGACTAGATGCAAATGAATTTAAATTCCAGAAATTTAATCAAAGTCATCAATACTTACGCCACGCAAATACTCTTCTAATCCTTTGGAATCATACAGTGGCACACCCAGATCTTGAGGTACTTGAAAAGAATCAACATAATCTGCTTACAAAGCACAGAAAGCACCATCCATACGCAGCTATTGAAATACTTACCCTGTCTCGTTCAGAGGGAGGCAGAGGTCTTATTGCTATAATAGATCTACACCAGAAACAGTCTCAGTCACTCAGAGAATTCTTTTACTCTAAACAACACACATCAACATTACACAAAGCAGTCTGCATAGCTGATACAAACTACACACCTTTGAATCTGAACAGCATGCAGAATATCCATAACAGTCCTACAACAGGCACTAAACTTCAATGATGGCTCGGAAAGCAACTCCACGATAGACATCCTTCTGACCTCAACCAGCTACACGTCGATAAAAAAGCGTCGAACTTTTGGTTGATTGAAGGGAGTCTCTTCGGGGAAACTGAAAGAACCATGATTGCCATAAAAGATCAGACTATTAACACTAAAAGCTACAGATAACATATTATCAAAGATTCGACTGATGGGTCTTCTAGGAAATGCCATATTGCAGGCGAAACTATCCAATATGTCATATCCAGTTGCAAGATGCTCACACAGACAGACTATTTACACAGACATAACCAAGTAGCCAACGCCATACATCAACATCTATCTAAGATACACAAGCTAAGGGACATTCATACTCTATACTATAAATATATCCCAGACGCTGTCTTAGAGAACACCACACATAAACTATATTTTGACAGAGCTATAATCACCGACAAGCTATCCCTCATAACAGACCAGACATTACACTAGTAGATAAGCAAAACAAAATGATTTACATACATGACATCTCCATTCCCAACACATACACTGATGCATCTTGCATACGAATTAAAACGCCTTTGGTGAGTTAACAGAGTACACATTGTTTCTATCATTCTTTCTGCCACTGGGGTTATTCCACATTCGCTACACAAAAGCCTGTCAACACAAATTTAAACCCTCACTTATACAAAACCTTACAGAAAGCCATAATTCTAAACACCTGTCACATTGTAAGGAAATTCCTATACCCAAACATCAATACTCTCACGAGTGCGTAATTTTCTCTCCATTTCATTTGTTTTCTGTGCGTTTTCATTTGTTCAGTAAATATTTTTAATGCTGTTTTTTAAAAATGTGAATACTGACGCATGTATTTTCAAAAAAAATAAAGTTCGGAAGTTGGTAGATCTGCTCACGAAATGTCAAATATTGGCGAGACTGTGGCTAAAAGAAAAATTGCCTCCCAACCAAATTGACGATATTATTACTGCAGAAATTCCTGATGTCATCAGTGACATAAAACTACACGGGCCATTCGGGTATACAACAAACAAAATCAACCCCGTGCATGAAGGACGGGAAGTGAACCAAGAAGTACCCCCGGGCGCTACTGATGCTATTTATCTCCAATCTTACAAAATTTGAATAAAACAAACGTCAATAACTATTCACAAAGCAAAAATAAAATCCGAATTGCAAAGCAAATCGAAGTCAGTGAGAATAGCCAAAACGTATTAATATCAATACGAAACCAAACAACAATAGCATCGCAAATTAAACAAATCTAAACCCGTAAAACGCATAAGATAAAAATCAATAATTATACGACAGTAACCCATTAGGGCCTAGATCAGACGTGTCCGGCGCGTCAAACAATAACGCTAAGGTGAAGTTCGGCAGACACGACCTAAAGCGCGTTTTAAACACAGTTTATTTCTTATATTGTGGTTTTAAAGTTAAGGCAGTACCATCTATTGACAAAGTTCAGAACTAAAGTGTTATTATGGTAACATTAAAGTTATTAGGTTTGGTCACGTCACAAAATATTGGGCAAACCTATCCAAAAAAGAGGTAAACGGTAAGGTATTTATCGCTAATTTATCTAATCGCTATTTGCCTTTATTATTTAAACCACTGTTGAAAACTGTGTTGAATAATAAAAATTTTAAGTAATGGTTTAAGAAAATTAGGTTGCAATAACTGAATGAAAATACTTTTTTTAAATTTGAAAATTGACATTTCAAAAATCAGCGAAGTCATCATATAATTTTATATTCAGATACATGAATTTACTTTTCAAATGTAAAAACCATGTTATCAATGAAAGAATATTACATTTTAAAGAAGAAAAAATCTCTCTGCTATCCAAAGCTTATTATACAAATAAAAATATTGCAACAATTAAAATTCTTCTGCTCATCCTGAGTTTAACAATAATACTGTCGTAACAATCAAAACAATTCCTTTTCGATTAGCCAATAGGATCGCTTGAAGCTACACAGACACAAACATACAGACTTTTCATTTTATATACCAAAATTTGAATAAAAAGAAAAGAAAAAAACTGACTGACTGAGTGAGTGAGTGAGTGATCGACGCACAGCCCAAACTATTAGTCCTAGAAACTTGAAATTTTCTAGAGAGGTTCTTTACAAAATGTAAGTGAGCACTAAGAAAGGTTTTTTTGAAATTCAACCCCCAAGAGGAGGAAAGGGGGGTTGAAAGTTTGTTAACACATTAACTGGTGGTGCACTATATACTTAACACATTCACTGATGTGGCACTACCACGGTCTATAGATATTCATGGTCATCGAGCTTCGGCCATTTTCCATTGTTTCGAGAAGCTAAGGAAAACAGATCGCGCCAGATGCCGCATAGATCGCACCAGGGCTGACCGTGACCTGCGATAGAGGTTTTTCATTGACACTGAATATGAAAGTAAAGTTTCTGTCTGTCGATAGGGCGGCGCTGCAGGCGTTTTTAGGCTGATTGTACATGCAGCGCCACTTTTCAATAGAGTTCCCGCCATATTGGGAGCTAGAAACTTTAGCTTCATTTTAACAATGGAGCTCGATGACTATTAATATCTATAGACCGTGGGCACTACATAAATAACCACATTAACCTCCTATAGGGGGGTAAAGATATATTACCAACGAGCATAAATATGATTATGCATTGTCAGGACATAGATAAGGCAGTGTTTATCGAGGAGGCTAAGGAATCACACGGGTCTCTCTTGAGCTCCCTAATAACGTCCAGACGACAGGCGAAGATTTGTGTGTTTGGCAAAATAAAAAGAAAGAACGAGTATTGATCAGAGAAATTTGCAACAGAAAGATAAAAAGCTAACCGGGCATTGGAAACATCTGAACAACGGAAGTTCCGCTAGAGCAGGAGGGTATGCGAGGGAAATTTTAAAAGATAGGTCTAAAGCAGGGCTGTCCAAGATTTCTGTCCGCGGGTAGCACCCGTGCACGCGGGTAATCTTTCTTACTCCCCCCCCCTCATTGCATATTATGTTGACCAGTTCCTTAAAGTCGAGCTGCTAATTATCAATTCGATATTGTAAAACAAAACAAAAAAAAAAAAAACGAGGCAACTTACTATTTTATTTCCTTCGTTTTAATGTGACAATTTTCTCGATGTCAGGTAGAATTATATTTTTTTCCCCGATAAAACATGATTACATATTAAGCATTTCGAATCCGATCTGTGAACAATGAAAAAAAAACATATTCTCCACTGCGATTTAAATACTGGTTCAGTGATTTTATGCTTTTTAAGAATGTGCGCCATGTTATGCGAGACGAAAAACAAGCAAGTATCAGCAACAAAAGAAAAAATGCCTCATTTAATGCAATTGTTCGGGATTTTGTTCGGGATTTTCTTAGAAGTTAGCGTTTTCTTGGAAATATTAAATAATGATCCGTAACTGGAGATAATGGAGACTTAGCAGACTATTGAGAAAGAGTGAAAGATGACAGAGGAGGCAGTCCCTTCGTTCGAGCTACAGTTGGCGACATAACCGATAACAAAGCATATATGAATCAACTCTTCAAACCAACAACCATATGGTCTTATATCCTATAATAATCTTTCGAAGGATTATAACAGTAATTCATATCTATCGAAATGCCAGCGAAGAATTGGATGAATATTGGGCAGAGATGAAAAAAAGTTATCCGGGCATCGGAAACATCTGAAAAACTGCTTCGTCTATAGAAGGAAATTATAGAATTACTGAAAACAAATTTATTCAAAAAAATCAAGCCAAAAACTGTGAAAACAACTATACAAAGAAAAATAACTCCGAAAACACTATTCCACATAATAAATTTTAATAAACTTTGTTTCCGAACTGTACATCTGAGTCATTAAAATTTATTATGTGGAATAGTGTTTTCGAACAAATTTATTATTTAACTTCATGAGGTTGTTCTGTTTAATCTATAACTGCTATTATCTCGGGCAACGCCGGGTGTCTCTGCTAGTCTTTATATATAAAATAAGAAACTGACTGAGTTACGGAGTGATCAAGGCACAGCCCAAACCATAAGTCCTAGAAACTTGAAATTCTTTGAGGTTCTTTACAAAATGTAAGTGAGCACTAAGAAGGGGTATTTCGAAATTCAACCCCTAAGAGGGGAAGGGGGGTTGAAAGTTTTTACTGACTCATTATCGCAAAATCTACTGGGGCCATCGTCTCAAAACTCGGTGGGGTCATAGGACGGATGATGTAGGGGCGTGCTAAGACGGGGTTTCTGAAATTCGGACTGCCTGCCCCACCAGGGGGACAGAAAGGAGTTGCCTGGCTCCGCCCCCAATGAACCTAGATCTTCGAAATTTTGCAGGAAAGTTTCTAGCTATTGTGCCAAAAAAGAAATTTCCCCGATTTTTGATATTTGATATTTCCATTTTGGGTTTTTTGATTTTTGCTTTGTAAGGAAGGCCAGGAAGGCTCAAAGATTGGCCCCCGTTTTGTGTTTTTGCTGCGTAATTTCAATTCAGAAATGCAGAGAGCTTCAAAATTGCACACGATGATGTAAAAGACTTATATAAAAAGGGAACATTCATTGTTTTTTAAAAATACCTTTTAAAGGGGGCAGAAATCCCAAAAAAGTTCCAAAATAGGCCTAATTTTGATGTTCGCATCTGATCTACCCCACTCTGTGGCAAAATCACGTACGACTTAGATATTTGGACCAAGAATAGTTCACATAATTTGCAAAAAAATAATTTCGGCTTTTTTTCATATTTTATTCCTTTGCCCCCCTAAGACCCTCTTTAAAAATATGTGATTTCTCGCAGTTTTTCCAGTATTTTGCAAGTAAAAATAGGTCTAAATTAGAGAAATTTGGTACGGTGATGGTAATTCACGAGGTTAGCTCTCGGATTAATTTATTTTTTGATTATGTGGATCCAATTTTCCGGTGTTTTATGTTTTCCGGATTTTTACCGGTTTTTATTGGTTTCCATAAATTAACATACAAACTCGCATGTTAAAAGCTTAGTTTTTACATTGGTCATAAAATATAGATTTTCTTCTTTGATTTAAAATTTATTTCGAGTAGGATATTTAGGACTATTTTTTGGTTTATTCTGAACTAGCTGATATACCCGGCATTGCTCGGGTTCTATGAAATTTTGATGAAATTTGGCAATTTTTGAATGCGAATATTTAGAAACAAGTTAAGAGGAAAAAGGTTTTATCAAACCAAGCTTTTATAATGTTTTATTTAGTGGCAACAATACAGCTTAATTTTGCAACAATAAACAATAGACAAATTTACTCTCGCCATAACGAAATGTAGAATTGTTACAACAATCAATTCGTAGTAATGAGTTAGTACGATTAGAACACGAACCAATAAACCGATTTGAAAATTTTTTTCTTTATCATAAATTGTCATCGATTCTGAATAAGTGTGTCAAATTGCAGCTCCCTAGCTTGTCGGAAAGTTGGTTTAATATTGATTACAAGATTTGACCTAAACAACTAACACAGCAAAGTTAATAAAAGCTTATAAAAATGAACATTTTTCGGCAGGTTTTTTTATTCCGGCACTGCATCAAACTCACTCAGGTATAGACACCATTCCAAAACGAGCGAAGTCGAGTAGAACTGCTAAAGGACTGGTAGTTGGACGCCATCCATTGGGAGCATTTTAAAAAATTCTTTTCGATTCTTCAGTTTATTTTTTCATTCGTTAATTATTTCTGTATATTCACATACAGACAGATATTGCAAAATATAATCAAAAAAAGAGCCTGAGCAAAACAGGGTATATCAGCTAGTTAAACTATAAAATCAATTTCGATTACACTGTATTAAATTTTTTAATAAAAAAAAAATACAATGCTCTTCATCTCGTTCACTACCAGTGTGCTCATTAAAAAATAGATTTAATTTCGACTTTACTGTGCTATGTACTATTTTTTCTTTTAATAAAAATTTATAATTTTAATAATAATAAACTAACTGAGTCGTATTCTACTGCTACATGAGGTTGAAAATGTTTGACAATTTTGCCTTTAATATAAACGTGTGCAGACTTCCGTAATTGAAACCTTTGATACTCAGCCTGGTAATCATAATAATGTTTTACATTAGTTTTACATTCGTTTTCATGGTTGTTTATTTATTCTAATAATTTTGCAACTGTTTTCATTTTACACTAGCTGATATACCCGGCCTTGCTTAGGCTCTTTTTTTGATGAAATTTTGCAATATCTGAATGTGAAAATACAGTAAGTTTGTAAGATGCTATGTTTTGTCCTATCATTCATTACTTGACTTTCGTGCAGATGCCAACTGCCGTGTCTTTCTGCTCTCTGTTTGAGCTCAACTTGATTCAATGTTTTCAAACGGTTTATTGTAAATATAGATTTTTATTTATTTTTCTTACGACTGATTTTTTATACTTTCTTAATTTCTTTGTTTGCGGGGCCTAATTTTCATTTCCTACTTTTTTGTTTGTATAGACCAGTATAGTTGACTGTTTTAATTTTCCTGTGGCCCTATACTACATAGCTCAATACATGTTCCTTGTGAGTGTTTTAATTGTTTATGACAATTCAAATTAATCATATTGTTCTACTACAATACTAATTAACTTTTCATATTTCATAGGTATTTGATCACATGCATTACTTCGAA
>JAHWFO010038031.1:0-10357 GCA_023313115.1 Rhysida immarginata | reverse complement strand
TTTTTTTTACACAGTAGTAATTTATTTTAAAAATATTTACATAGCTGTATTTTTTTATTAATTTATTTATACATGAAATAATGAATTTTAAACTGCCATCTGATGGGAAACCATGAAAACGTCGAAAGATTTTAACTTTTTGCATTTGAAATACGTTATTCAGCTGTATATCATTTTTTTGACACAGGAGTACTTTATTAAAAAATATTTACATAATATTTTATGTATTTATTTATTTTTGAAATTATAATGACTTTAAATTGTCATCTTACGGGGAATAAAAATCTTTCGATCGTTTCGTGGTTTAACCAAGAGAAGATCTAAAGATTTTTATTTTTTGCATCTGAAATTCATTTATACAGCTATATATACAGAATTTTTTTCATAAGTGATGGTTTATTTAAAACATTTGCTTAGTGGTATTTTTTTTTATTTTTGAATTTATCATGGTTACAAAAGCACATGTAATACAATTGAAAAAGCTGGCTTTCTGCTTGTTTATTGAGAAAAGAGGACACCTAGTGATTAAATTTGGAAATCGCTCACGCACGCACTTTTCAGCAGCATGTTCAAGCCTTGTTAATCTCGAAGGCCTCGATTTGCGTCAAGTGTTTCGTTTCCAAACTCGTTTTCATATGCAAATTTATGCAATTTCAAATGACAGCAAAATTATGACGCTGCAATTATTGCGAATGTTCTAAGTCTGCTAATAGATCAACAATATATTAATATTAATTTAAGCAAAGGAATAATTAATGACTTCGCTAGTATGGTTAATGTTGCATTGTAGTTTGCATTTTTACAGTATTCTCTTCTCTTTAAATAATAATTTAAGTTGTTTCAGGTTTCTTTCAGATGAAGAAAAGTTCTCCTTGTTTTTTTTTTTGATTAGAGATCAGCAACATTACAGTGGTTGAAGAGAAAAATATCTATATTAATCAATATTAAATTTCTCCTTAGTTTACTGAAATCATGTTATAAACATAATAACAAGAGATCAATTTTTGAAATTCAGAATTTTATCCTAGACGTTATGAGTTTTGAATGGTTTCAGTTTAAATTTTGGGATATTTAAAAAAAAATTGTTTGAATTTGCTCTAGCTACTTTTATTAAAATCCTCTTATAGACTGTTAAGAAATCAAAGCAACTGAAATTCTCTTCTTTTCAGAATTTTAATTATCAGAACCCCATTAAAATTGTCGAATTCATGAGGTTTGTTTGATGACTCATTCATAAGAAGTTCACTCAAATTTAGCCAATGACAAGCAGAAAAATCAGTAAAAACCCGTAAAAAACACTAGAACAGTAGGACCGGACCTAGTACACTTTGAGTACGGAGTCCGAAAGACGACCATTCCACACAAGTACGGAGAACGAATCGATCGGTACGAATACTCCAGTTTCCGTACTGGACCGGGTACGGAGAACCTTCGATACCCGATCCGTTCGGAACAATTTGTGATTGGCTCAAATAGGTCACGTGATTCCCCCCTCCCCCCTTCGTATCTTCAACACGACCGCGAGGATTCAAACCAAAATGGCAACTCCACCACCGCATGGCAACTCGTCTAACAATTTTTGCACCAAAATGAAGAGAATTGAAACACATTGAAGACTGAATGCGCCATGTTCTCGTCTATAAAAAAAAATATCGTACTTCTTGTTATAGTAGATATCGTACTTCCTGTTTCTAGGCTATAACCGCGTAGTGAGGATTTCAGAAAGTGATGTAGGGGAACGGTCTCTTTATTTGTGTGTGTAAAGAAAAAGTTATCGCACTCTGTTCGTACCGTATCAATCGGACTAGTTGCGTTCCGTTCTCACATCATACCGTTCTAGTGTAAAGACGGCCTAAATCACCCATCTTGTAATGTGTTATCGTTGACTCTCAGACATACAACTCCTTACCAAAAATTAGAATAATGGTATTTTACGTTCTGAAGTTAAATTTGAGTGGGAAATAATCAACAAAATTTTGTAATACATATTTAGACAAAATATTAGAATAATTTCCAGAATTGTCCAATTAGCAGGAATGTTGCCAGTGAATTGCTTATCTTATTAAAGTTCAATATAAAAGGTATTGCAACTTTTAACAGTTCAGGCTGAACAAGATGGGTAAGAAACTGGATGCAGATAATATCAAAAAGCGAACAATAAAAGATCTTTATGGAAATGGAAAAATTTAAGTAGAAATTGCGAAATTTATGAAGTGCTCACACCCAACTTTGGCAAAGGTATTAAAGCAGCAAAATGGGGATCCAACTTTTACAAAAAAATCGGAATACAGATGTGGACGAAAACGCAAATTGAAGAAAGTTGTGAAGAAACACAGTTTTAAAAGTGTTAAATATGTTCATTATGAGTGTAAGAAATGTGGAGCAACCGTGATAAGTAGAACTACAAATAGATGACTACATCAATTTGGGTTTCAGTCCAAATTTCCCAAAATTAAATTCCTAATGACTTTGAAGCAATGATGAGCAAAGACGAGCAAATGTAAAATGGTGCAAGGAAAAAGTTACTTGGGAACAAGATGACTGGAGTAACGGCCTACTTAGTGACGAATCCGTGTTCTCATTTGTCTTTTGATAACCAAAAGCCAGATGTGTAGAGACAGACACAAGATGCTTACGACAAAACTGCCTCAAGAGTTCAGTGAAATTTGCTGCTTCAGTAATGGTATGACGATGCCTGTCGTCAGAATGAGAGACCTCTGTCGTGTGGCTCCTTTCTGTTCCAGCAGGAAGGTGCGTCCAGCTAAATCCACAAAAGAATGGTTTCAACGACGAAATATCTGTTACCATGGCCAAGTAATTCACAATTGAATATTTATGGACGTAGATGAAGATTAGACCCCCACAAACTAAACAGGAGTGGATTTCGCCAATATTTGATCTAATCTCAGTCGTGAAATATGTTGTAAGTTGTTGAGCTGTATGCCAAAGGCAAAGCATTGCAATTAAAGCCAAAGGCAACGCTATTATACAGGATGCCCAAAAAGTCTGGTAACATGGCAGATATCTCAAAGCTGCCAGGTAGGCAAGATCCGATGAGTGTGGTTTATAGGTAATAGGTGGATGGGGAATATATTGCGGCACTTATATTTGACCTTGACCCCCAAATTTAAGGTCATCCATTTGCTAACTCGAAAACCATTAACGATAGAGAAAAATTTCCAATTTCCTACCCTGTAGAGCAACACCACATTAGTCTAAAAACAATTTTTAATCACGCCCTTCCCCTTGAAAGATTTTGAGAAAATGGGCGAGAAAGAGTCACTCAAGAGTGTGCTTCCCCATCCCCTTCCCCTTCCCAACGGTATGCTTCACTGCAATTCAAATGTGTTATAAATCTGAGTCAACCTGGCCAGCTCAACCTGACCTTGAGCGACTCTTTCTCGCCCATTTTCTCAAAATCTTTCAAGGGGAAGGGTGTGATTAAAAATTGTTTTTAGACTAATGTGGTCTTATTCTACAGGGTAGCAATTGGAAATTTTTCTCTATCTTTAATGGTTTTCGAGTTAGCAAATGGATGACCTTAAATTTGGGGATCAAAGTCAAATTTGAGTGCGGCAATGAACCCCCCCCCCCCCTTTATCTATAAACCACACTCTTCGGATCTCACCTACCTGGCAGCTTTGAAATATCTGCCATGTTATCAGACTTTTTGGACACCCTGTATATTATGTAATGAATCGTTTTCGATTAACGAGAGTTATGTATCATTTTTGTTATAATTCTAATTTTTTGTTCCTATGTTGGGATTATTCTAATATTTTGTCATTTTCAATTTGTTTGCATAAATTTTAATTTTTATATAAATTAATGCTTCTTTTGAGCTCGACTAGAGAAATAAGTACATCGTCCAGGGAAAAAAGGTCTAAACGTATAGTTACTAAAGTTCGTTGCTCAAATTTAACTTCAGAACTTAAAATACCGTTATTCTAATTTTTTGGCAAGGAGTTGCATATTCTATGCATCCAACAGCAACTGTGGAAGTTTTTTTTGACGACACTGTTTCATCGACAATTTTCTTTAAAAAATTCTTATGAGTGAATAATTTTAATAGCTAAGACAACGGGTAAATAAGTTGTCACAGCCAGTATTATTATACCGCAGAAAAAAACATAACACTGAATACCGTAATACATACGATTCATTTACGTCACTGTGTTCTGTAGTGTTTTAATATAATGTCCAATGTGACGGCTACATAACGTAAACGTACAATTTTAGCTATTGGTGGTGCTTGTGATACATAATCTAATTACCGACCTAAATTTTTGTTATTCAACATTTAATATTGGCCAACCTGTGTTTTTCTAAACTTTGACAAATTTTAATCTGGGAGTGAGGATTTCAGTATTAAAATTCTAAATTATAAATTTGTATCAAATATTATGATAATGTAAAAATTTATAAAGGCTGAACGAGAAGAGTTAAATTCCCTTAGTAATCAAAATAAGATGGGTTACAAGAAAGATAGAAAACTTATTACAAAATTCTTTCAAACGATTATAATATTACAAAAAACCCTGAGAAAATGATATTAAAGTCGTCTTATACATGAGTACATACGGTAATTATTTCTTTAATATGAACATACCCCACTAATATGTGAGACTTCCCCATTTAGAGAGAGGAGGTAAACAAAAGTCAGTTTGAAGGCGATGATGCCTCTTCCCGCGAACTTTTGGAAACGAGAATGTTTGGAGCAGTTGTGGTTTTCCTCGACTCTGACAATCTAGAGTGGCTGAAAGTGTGGGCGCCAGTCTCTTCCCTTGTTTATCGCTGAGCCATAATTCAGGGTTCACCCTTAGCTTGGACTTTATTTAGACCATTCTCAGTCCTCTCGCCACAACCCCTTCTTCTCTCATATGTAACATAGTCAAGATTTATTTCCTTTTTGATCCGAGGAAGATAGAGAATCGAGGTCTTTTGAATTTTCTGCTGCAGACGAAGGACGGGGTGGTTTATTTAATTAATAGCCTTGTCTTCAGGTGGAACCTTGTGTAAAGCGCTCGTTAGTTCGAGTAAATTGCTGTAAATAAACTGTAGCCTTGTTTTGCTTCAGGAGAACCCGATTCAAAATATAAATTTTTATATTCATTAGAATTGACAATGAACCGTTCTTCTTCTCGAGATCAAGGTATTTTCAAGCTATATAAATATAAAAATTTTAAAGTGAAAAAACGGGCACCTACAGAAGGAGGAAAAGAAAGGAAGAAAAAAAGTAGGCCAGAGATGCAGCAATCCCTTACTCGAGACTTTCATCTGGGAGGTAAAGAAATCATTTCTGAATTAGTTTAAATGTACGTATTCAAGTTTCAAAGCGAACACTTAAGAAATTAATTTGGTGATATGACAAACTTCATATCATATGGGGTTTGATGGTAGGTGCAAGACGTACTGGAATGAGCATTTCAGAAACTGCGACTCTCCTGAACTTTTCACGTACCGTAGTTTCAAGGGTTTATCGAGAGTGAATCAAGAACAAACAAGAATGATTTTACCGCCAAAGCGGATAAAGGGAGCACATTTTCGTGTTATAGCATCGTACATGGATATGTAGAATTAACCAACATTTTAAAACACTTGAGAGTAAATAAATAAAGCACACGTTTTGCCAAACTTTCATGATTTTCACCGAAAGTCACCCAAATGGTGGCTTTGCAGTTTCGGTGAAACGTAAATACTATTTGGGTTTAAACTAAATTGTAAATTACTATTTAAATAAGCTAATGAATACAGAGAATTTAAACGAATAAACTTGAAGAACTGAAATTTACATGGAGAGTGAAGTTATTCCTTATACATTTAACAAAATAAAAGTACTTTAATTTGTAAGAATTCCCACATAATGTTAATCAAAGTGAGCCTCAATTGCTGAAGCGTTATGTGTAAGCATCTATTATTTTTTTATATTAAATTACTAAAGTGTTTCTACGTTATCATCTATTATTGAAATAAACGATTAACTACTATTAAGTAGCAATATGTATAACAGTAATGAGTTTTAGATACCGTTAAGCCTAATAGCATTATGCTCTTGATAAAAATAAGGCTATGGATAACAATAGATCTAATAACTCGTAAGGAGTTGGTTGATATATTACACGCCATATCTTAGCATATAAAGTTCTAACAAAACTATATTGTACCATTAGGGCACGTGCTACTAAACCAATACCATTATCATTGTTTACTCGTTATATTCACTCATGGCACGTTGTTACGAGTTGTTTGATATATTATATGCCATATCTTAGCATTGAAAGTTCCGATGGTACCATATGGTATCATATGGCACCTTTAAGGCACGTGCTACTAAGCCAATAACCATTATCATTATTTACCCATTATATTCACTCACGGCACGTTATTACGAATTGTTTGATATATTACAAGCCATATCTTAGCATTGAAAGTTCCAATGGTACCATCTGGTACCATTAAAACACGTACTACTAAAAATTCAGACTATCGTTATATACCGTTATATTCATTCATGAGACATCCTTGCACGTACACGTGCCATTAGACCAATATTTGCCATCACTAGTTACTCTTATATATTCATTCACGATATGTTGTGACAATTTGTTTGATATATTACAAGCCATATCTTGTTATAGGAAATGTTTAAGAGGGTATCATAATGGTACCATTAAAGCACGTGCTATTAGAGCACGTACTTATTCCGGCTATCTCACGTTCGTACTTGTTCGCTCTCTGTCCCATATTAATGGATTGGTGAAAACAGACTGTGAAAAAGTTAATTCGTTTTCAAGTTATCGTAATAAATGGTAAGCTCCCTAGGAATAAAAAATTCTCTTGATTTAGAGACCGAACTGCCCTTTCAATAATCGTCAAACACGTGCATCCTGCACGCGCACCATCTCATTAACATTTAGAGCACGCGCAGAGCCGAGCCCATGTTCTCAACACGCGTTTTCCCGAATGCGAAGATAATTCATTTCTTCAGCAATTCAATACATGCACTCTTTCTATTGCAACGCAATGAATTGTGGGATTGTCTACAGACGGACGGACGGACAGCTGGACAAACCGATCACATAAGCACATTTCTATATATAGAAAATGTGCTAAAAACAAGTAGCCATTGTACTTCTGTGGACGGAAAATCCTTCTTGATGAAAGAGGCAAGAGGAAAATCTGCAAGATTTGTGCGCGAAAATAGAACGGCAACAATCGCACAAAAAACTGCTCTTTTTAACTCAAGATAGCCAGAAAAAATATAAGACGGATAACTAGTCGCACCTTGGCTCCAATGAGTTGCGAAAAGCGAAGACCATCTCGGGTATCAATGCTGTCAGACAAAAAAAACAAGAAAGTGAGCCTCCTGTGGGCACAGAAGCACAATGATTAGACCATTTGGAATTGGAAAAAGGTTGCGTGGTCAGACGAACTGCCGGTTTCTGCTGCATCATATTGATGGAAGGCTTAGAATATGGCGAAAACAACATGAAGCCTCGTGTCTGATGCAAACTTAGCAATGACGTGAAGGCGGAATAATGGTGTGGGAATGTTTTCTAGGCATGAATTGGGTCCTCTAATATCTGTAGACGGTCGTTTGAACGGCAAAGCATGCTTAAACGTTGTTGTAGATCAAGTTCACCCCTTCATGTTCACAGTTTATCCAGCGGGATAATGCACCAGCACACAGGGGTAGAATCGCTATGGATTGGTTGTGGGAACATTATAGTGAGATTTCCTCAATGTGTTGGCCGGCTCAGTCCCCAGATCTCAATCCCATTGAACTACATTTCCATTGAATCTCCGGGAGTTGCGTGAAGTTCTCATGTCTCATTTCTGTTGAACGTTTTCAGCATCTCGTTGAATCCTTGTCCAAACGAATACAGGCGATTTTAAGCGCTAATGGAGGTTCAACACGCTACTAAACAGGTGTACCTAATAAAATGGCAGTTCAGTATAATCATAAAGGAAGCTCTAATGGCGGCATTTCCCATTTCGCAAATTGGGAATCCTCCCTTTCTTAAAACCAGCGATAGGTGATCAGAAATTCATGACAGGACATTTGGTGACAACATTATTCTGTCAACTGTCCTCGGTGGTTCATTGGTTCGGGGCTTCTGGTTCAATCCGAATCGCTAATTTTTCCTTTTCATTTTCCATTTAGAGAATGAATGAACTCATAAACGTGCCGAATAAACTTTTAATCCAACTTTGCCAATTTACACTTGGACCAAAAATAAGATAAAATAAGATTCGCTTTAAACGTGAATTAAGTTATAGAAAAATGTTATATTGTGATACGTACTCCTTATATTCAAAACGTATTTTACTGTGGATTTAAAGGGTTTAGATTATCGGTGTTTTAATAGGTTTCTTTGTATATTTTATTTTAATAAATGCGCTTAAGTGAAATTTTATGTGAGGTCAGAATAATTGACCCCTCCCTCGTCACATTTTGTCAAGTTAGTCACTATCGCTCCTCAACATGCGTACGTTTTTCTACACTTCCATTTCCAAATTCATGTAATTCTTATTCCAATTTATTTCTCGTTTTTATATTTTTCCATCCGACAATGAGAAACATTTGGAAGATCTTAGAAATCAACAGCGAGAAAAGTAGCTGAAATCTAAGCATCTCTTCGAGTTTCTCAACAATTTCATCTCAGCATTGGCGATCTGCAGCATGTATAGGAATTGTTTTAATTAAAATTCTGTAGCTTTAGCATTTCTGTCAAATCAGTACGCTTACTCATTATTTTAATATGTCGGTAAGGTTAACTTGCATAAATGTTATTTTATGCCATTTTAAATTTGGAAAGCAAATTCCGTGCTAGCTCTTCTTGAAACTCTACAAAAAAAAATTTCACATGTTAATAAATATGTTCCAACATTTTCCCATAAATTCTTCCCCATGAATTTCAACTGTAAATAATTCTTTTTTTTTCTCAAGGGAAAATATTTGAGAAGTGAAGTTCACCATGTGACAGATTTCTCAGCGAAAACGACCGTATCGTTTTCCTCCTCCGCCTCCCACTAACACCACCACCATCACTAACACCTTCTTTAGAAACATGATGAATGGATACATGGGAGCGAGATCTGTCAAGAAATGTCGACGTTGTTGTTGGTAAAAAATAAAAAATAACAAAAAACAAAAAAAGAGAGAAAAATGGCGGTCGTGACTTGGATAAAGGGGATAGAAAAGAAAAAAAAATTGGAATTCTAAACTTCAATGTGACCGATGTCCGGCAAGGCAAAGGGTTAAATGTCTTTCCTAACAAATGATTCAGGTATTGAAAACATCTCCATCATAATATTAAACATTCGGATTCACTATTAGGCTAGCCAATTTCTCCAGGACATAACAAAAGATGATAGATCTATAAACAATGACAGTCAGAAAGAAAAGGAATGAAGAATAATAAAATGCCCGAATGTTTATGAAATACCTAATAAATGTCAGCACAAGTTAAGCATGTTTCCATCTTTAAGAAATAAAAATTATTAAAAATTATTTATAGAGATAAGATTTTTTTTGCGTGATGTTTTGCAAAATGATATTAAGATTTTATCAAGGGAGAGCGGTAAGTTTACTTTTATGCGAAGTGATATTTGTTCGCCTTAATTTAGATGACAATCTGCGCACTACTAAATCTAACAACTTCTTCCCAAAAGAATAACTCATTGGTTTGTTAGTTAATGCCAAAATGTATAAACATGACTAATTTAGATATACGATCAATACTACTTTAAAATGACTGAGTAATTAATATGTTAATTAAAGTAGTACAATTCGCCTTAATTAAGCAGATTATGTGTTTCTGGAACTGCCATTTTCTATTAGTCGGTTCAAGATGTTGTTCAAAGCTAACAAACAACTTTCCGTATCGGAATACAAAAGCTCTGTAAATCTGTATTAGCTTACTAAAATTTTGTTTATGGTCAATTTTTATATACTTCTTTTATATCCCTATCTTTAGTCAAAGAAATGCCGGGAATTGTTCAATAAAACACGAAATATTGGCTTAATCAATCAAATTGTCGCTTTCAATAACAAAATCATCAAAATCGGTCCCATGATGCAATATACAGATGCTAACGAATAATCTAGTCGTCGAAACACTTCGTATATGCACTTTTTTGGTAAGGACTTCAACACCTTCTGCGAATTTTGTTTTATATACTGAAAACGTCTTTCAAGAAATGGTAATTTCAATTTGGGGAGCAAGAAAAAGTCACACACGGATCTATCTGTGCGAATACGGTGATTGATCGATAGATTCGTTAAATTTTTGGTCACAAATTCGCGTTCAAGGGTCGATGCGTGGGGACGGCGCATTCCGTGATGCAAAATTCA
>JAHWFO010038022.1:6748-18055 GCA_023313115.1 Rhysida immarginata | reverse complement strand
AGTTTCGTACAAAATTTGTTATTGTAAATAAATGTAAAATTATATTATTTGTTTATCAAAGTTAAAATGTGGACATCAACAATAGATGTTTTGGAAGGAGCAACAATAGAGTCTCATGAGCTTGTGACATGATAAGATTAAGCTTTGATTATTGTTGATTTGATTCTTTTTTCTTTTTCTCTCTCTCTTGATAAGCAGATATACATGTTGGTAATGTTTGTTCCATGTGAAGTTAATACATGTGTTGTATAATGTATCTTATAGATGAATTAAAGCAGACATTTCTTTATATATTGACTACATCACATGTTGACTGGTATATTTCCTTCTTAAACTTGAAACATCTCATAGGCAGTTAATGAGCAGTAAGCAAGATGGAAAGTTAAAATACCTAGCTTTAACACTCTGCTATTTATTTGGAAACAAGCTATTCATACTCCAACAGGTTATGGGCCAGTCATGTCAGCTCCACTAAGTTGATGAGTAGAATGAAGCTAAGCCTGAGAGATTTCAAGCTAAGAAACTTTTGGTTGTGGATATAAAGAAAAAATTAATTAAACCTCCAATCAGTGGATGCTTGCTGGGCAGTGAATTTGGACTATGTTCTAATATTAGTAGAAGTGAGAAGACTGGGGCCGGAAAGTGAAAAAAAAATTAAAATGCTTGAAGAGACAGTACCCGGAAGCTCTGTGATGTTTCCAAAATTAAACCAGCATAATTATGAGACCTGGAAGAGGGATATGAGAGTTCTACTCATGGATAAAGGGTGTTGGAATTTTGTCACGGACGAAGGGGAAACGTGTCCAGCCACTGCTACACCAAAAGAAAAACAGAAGTATAATCTTCGGAAGGATCGAGCGTATACAACGATCTACCTGGGGGTAGAACCGTCAATACAAGCATTGATAGGAGATACAACTGATGGACAAAAGGCATGGAAAATATTGAAAGAAAACTTTGAACCAAAGTCCAGGGCAAGACTGGCATCTTTAGTTGACGAATTTCTTGATATCCGATACAATCCGGAACAAGAAACCATCGGCATGTATTGTCAACGATTAAGAAGTAAGGATAGTCAGATAAAGGATGCAGGATTTGAAATTCCTGAAACCCTGATATGTTTTCAATTAATACGACGACTTCCAGAAGAGTACGACAATCTTGTGCAAATAATGTATCGTTTGCCAGACAAAGAATTTAGACTGTCCGCCCTGGAGGATCAACTAATTGCTGAGTCGGGGAGAATTGAGCAACGTAAGAGAGACATCGAGACACGACCGTCTGCAAGTGCTTTCAACTTACGTAGTACAACAAGATCCGATGGCATGAGAAGAGGCAGCCAAACCATTCCTCAGACTACGACGAGTGCGTCAGCTGAGAGAACAGATAGCAAACCAAGGTTACCAAGGACGAAATCAAGGTCAACCAAGTGTGATTATTGCAAAAAGATGGGCCACCTGAAGAAGAACTGCTATAGACTACACCGAGATGAGTTGCAGAGTAACAAACGCCAAGAGGGAGCGATGTAAATGGAACTGGAAAATGAGGTGACATGTGTTACTGAAGATAAGGTAAGACCCTTGCATACTAAGTGGTTGGTCGATAGTGCAGCTACGGCACATTTTTGTAATGACAGACAGTTCTATACAAATTTTAGAACTATATCGCCAGTGAAAGCACTAGTCGGTGATCGAAACGCAACCTGCGAAGTCACCGGAGTGGGTGAGGTTGTGTTGCATATTAAAAATAAGTACGGAATAAACGTAGTGTTAACACTTAAAAATGTGTTGTTTGCACCTAATATGAGAAAGAATTTAATTGGGGGTGCGAATATGGATATTGCAGGATACAAGGTGATTTGGCATAGGAATAGAATGCAGGTTTTTCACCCAGGAGGTAAATATTTCTTTACAGTACAACGGGTGGATAAGCTTTATGTGTTGAGTGCAGATATTTACCCTCAAGTAGACTGTGAACTTAATAAAAAACAGTGTAATTATAATACTACGGTAAATATGGAAGTTGCACATCGCAGGCTAAATCACGTAAATGTACTATTAATAAAAAACATGGTTAAATTTAAGAGTGTTTTAGGTGTAAGTAAATTAAGTGGTAAATTAGAGCATTGCAAAACTTGTAGATTAAGTAAATCCACTAAATCTAGTTTAACACAAAGTTATGCAAAAGTAACTACAAAACCTTTACAAAAGGTACATATGGATTTATGGGGTCCTGCTCCATGTGAATCTCTAGGTGGGAATTTATATTTTGTAGTAATGGTAGATGATTTTTCCAGAATGGTTAGAGTGTATACTATTAAGCATAAGAGCGATGTACTTAAATGTTTTAAAAATTATGTGTCAGAATCTGAAAGAGAATTAGATTTAAAAATCAAAACAATTCGGACTGACAATGGTCTAGAGTTCTGCAACAAAGAGTTCGAGGAGTAACTACACAATTTTGGGATACGGCATGAACGTACTTCTGTATATACGCCAGAACAAAATGGCATTGCAGAGCGATTTAATAGGACAGCATTAGACGGTGTACGTTCCATGTTGCTTGATAGTGGTTTGGAACCTAGATTTTGGGCAGAAGCGCTGCATACATTTGTATACACCAGAAATCGTTGTCCTCATAAACAGAATGAATGGAAAACTCCGTTTGAATTATGGGTTGGACGGAAACCGTCTATAAAACATTTAAAAATATTTGGCTCTATAGCATATTTGCATATACCAAAGAGGAAAAGAAATAAACTTAGTTCCCGAGCATCAGAGGGAATTTTAGTGGGATACGCAACAAAAACTAAAGGTTATCGTATCTGGCTCCAAAGACAAAATAAGGTAATAGAAAGTGTTCATGTTAAGATTGATGAAAAACAGAGAGGGGTAGATTGTATATTTTCAAACACTAAAAAATATAACTACACAAACTTTAGAAGTTACGACTCTGAACCTGACAGTGATGAGACTGAAATGAGTAGTCAGGGTCTTGAACCTAAAGAAGTTGGTGTAGATGATTTAGCTGGAGATTCTGATGACCCCGTTCCATTGAAGAAACCAACAGAGTTGGATATGGATAAATGGGACAGAAAGGAAGTAACAAGGAAAGATAAATCCCGAACAGATGTATATTATTATCCTCCAACTGGAGAGAGGCTTAGATCACACACAGATGTGAGGAATTATTGTGAGGGACATAATATTAATTTTAAGGAGAATTTATTTAATTTTAAGCCAATCACTCAAGTAGTTAAGAATGAAAATGTTAATAATGCTGCTGTTCTTAAACAAAAATGGGATTATACTAATAGTTCCTTGTATACGGAAGAGAGCTCTCATGTCGAAATACCTAAAAACTACCATGAAAGTATGAGGTCAAAAGACAAAGATAAATGGAGTAAAGCTATGAAAGAGGAATTGGACATGATGTATAAACGTCATGTATGGGATCTGGTGGAACCTCCTGTAAAAGGGAATGTGATAGGTAATAAGTGGGTGTATTCCTTAAAAAAGGATGATCAAGGAAAAATTAAAAGGTATAAGGCAAGACTAGTTGCTCAAGGATATAGACAAAAACCTGGAATTGACTATGGCGAAATTTTTTCTCCAGTGGTGAATTTCTCATTAATCAGATTTTTGTTTGTTTTTCTGATAGCAATACTATCATGGGAACATGAGCAGATAGATGTACAGTCAGCATATTTGTCTGGAAAATTGAATGAAACTATATACATGAAACAGCCGACTGGGTTTGAAGTAAAAGGTCAGGAGCATAAAGTTTGCCTGCTACATAAATCAATATATGGATTGCACCAAAGTGGGCGTAATTGGAATAACATGTTACATAATACGTTGATTAAATTAGAATTTAAAAACTTACAGTGGTGTAACTGTGTGTATTCGTGGAATACACAGGCGATATTAGTTGTTTATGTAGATGACATAGTTATATTTGGGAAAAATAAAGCTATTGTTACTAAGATAATCTCTGACATCAAGCAGAGAATAGACATTAAAGAACTTGGTGAAACCAGGTATTTGCTTGGTGTAAATTTTGAAAAAATTAATGATGAGATATTTCTTCATCAGCACACATATATTCAAAAATTACAAGATCAGCTTAAAGATTTACCCAGAAATAATGCAAGTTTACCATTAAAAGTGGGAAGTGAAATACCACGGAAAGTAGAAAAGGTTGATATTATTGAGACAGATTTAATGAAGGCATACCCGTATAGATCACTGATAGGATGCCTATCATTTTTATCAAACCGCAGTAGGCCAGACATTTCCTTTGCAGTCAATATTCTATCACAATTTAACAACGGATATACATATAAGCATTGGTGCTTAGCAGTTGATCTTATTAATTATGTGTTTAACACAAAACATTATAAAATTAATCTATCAAAGTTAAATAAAGATGATTTGATTGGTTTCACTGATGCAAATTGGGGATCTGCTATGAATAACAGACATTCGAGTAGTGGTTACCTCTTGTTATTAGGTAATATACCGATTATGTGGAAAACCACTAAGCAGAAATGTATTGCTCTGAGTACTATGGAGTCAGAGTTTATCTCATTAACCGAGTGTCTAAAAGAAATAACATGGTATAAACATATAATGGATGAAATTAATATTTACGACTCAAATATCCCTATATTGTTTTGTGATAACCAAGCTGCGATTTATTTTGTTAAAAACAGCCAAGAAAATCAGAAGACTAAACACATTGATGTTAGGTACAAATTTATAAGACAATACTTAAAGAAAAGGGAATTTGAATTGGAATATGTTAGAAGTAAAGATAATCTAGCAGATTTTCTGACTAAGCCTGTAAACAAAGAAAAGTTAAATAGTATATGCTGTAAGTTATTTGTATGAATTTTGTTGTAATTATGCATTTTGTACGATGGGGCCGACTGTTGGGTGATTTATTAATAATAATAAAAAAAATATATATATTTTATTTAATCACTTTTTATAATATAGTTTCGTACAAAATTTGTTATTGTAAATAAATGTAAAATTATATTTGTTTATCAAAGTTAAAATGTGGACATCAACAATAGATGTTTTGGAAGGAGCAACAATAGAGTCTCATGAGCATGTGACATGATAAGATTAAGCTTTGATTATTGTTGTTTTGATTCTTTTCTGTTAAACTCTCTCTCTTGATAAGCAGATATACATGTTGGTAATGTTTTTTCCATGTGAAGTTAATACATATGTTGTATAATGTATATTATAGATGAATTAAAGCAGACATTTCTTTATATTTATACACATGTTGACTGGTATATTTCCTTCTTAAACTTGAAACATCTCATAAGCAGATAATGAGCAGTAAGCAAGATGGAAAGTTAAAATACTTAGCTTCAACACTCTGCTATTTATTTGGAGACAAGCTATTCATACTCCAACACTCGCCGACATCAGCGCTGAAACGGTCGCCCGCGCCTTCATCTCCACCTGGGTCGCACGTTTCGGCGTACCCAGAGTCATCACCACCGACCAGGGCCGCCAGTTTCAGGCACATCTCTTCACGACACTCCAATCCCGGCTTGGCATTCACCAGATCCGTACGACGCCATACCACCCCGCTTCAAACGGACTCGTGGAACGTTTCCACCGCACGCTGAAACAGGCGTTGCGCTGCCATAAACATCGATGGACCAAGGCTCTTCCAATCGTGTTGCTCGGTATTCGCTCCGCATTCAAAGAGGACATCCAGGCCACAGCCACGGAGATGGTTTACGGACAAACCCTCCGACTCCCTGGCGAATTCCTTCACCCTCCAAGCACCACCAACATCGACCCGGCAGAGTTTCTCCACACGCTCCGGCAGACCATGGAGGCACTCCGTCCCACCCCGACATCGACGCACAATCGCACAACCTGCTTCGTGCATCCCGCGCTGGAACACTGCACACATGTGTTCGTGCGGAATGACACTGTCAGGCCGTCTCTCATCGCACCATACGACGGCCCCTTTAAAGTGATCAGACGGACTGACAACCAGTTCACCGTTGAAATCCACGACCGCCGATCAACTATCCACGTCGACCACCTGAAGCCCGCATTTCTCCTGACAGAAACAGACGACTTCAACCCGACCCCACCGCCACAAGAAGCGCAAACACCTGCAACCGAACCCACCGGGACCCCTCCCCCTCAAGTGACCACCCGCTCCGGCCGGCGCGTCAGGTTCAACCCAAAATATCTGTAACGCCCGTATCGCCGTTTCTCGAGGGAGAGGAGTACTATGGCGCCCCGTCGAATCTCTAATGATCGACACGAGATGGCGCCACCAATCGCAATCCCGTAACTGCGGGATTGCACCAGATCGGAACTCTCGCTTTCAGGTTCGACTGGACACGAACTACACTTCGCTCTCGACAGCTGATGGACACACACTTCGCTCTCGACAGCTGACGGACACATCGATTCTGCAACCATCAACCAAACGGACAGTCGCGGATCTCTACCTATATTATGCATCCATTATTGTCTTAACTTATTGTTACCATTAATCAGTATTAATTGTAGTGTATGAATAGTTCTTTAGTTTTTTATTTAATGTTATTAAAAGATATGGAGTCAGATCAACCGTAGTAATTATTCCAACAATCACCACTACAGAGCCTATGAAATGTTTAGTTCAAACATCAATACATGCAGACGCAGAAATGTGGGCACAGAGTGATTAGATACAGTCATTATAGCATCAATGGCAAAATCAATTACAAACCTGAAATGGTTACATTGTTCTATCCATTTCGCAATGAAATTGTAGATGTATTAGATGTACACAAATTCATCCAATTGTACTATGCGAACGAGGTGAACATTTTAGCCAGAAGGAAAGAATACGAAAGTAACAGATATAGTTGCATTGATGGAAGAACTTAGAGAACTGTGCAACTATATTGCAAACAACTTGCAAAGAGCACAAACTGAAAAATGAATACATGTGAAGTGTTGTTGGCGAGGCATGTTATGAGAACATTGATGAAATCGAATACGAGACCGGCAAGGCTATCGCACTTGTAAGAAAGTGTAGCAATGTGATGTCCAAACATCTGCAGAGTAATATGAACAGAGAGAGTTGATTTTAGAATTTATACCCAGAATATTCACACGCGATAGCGAATGCATACATGTGTATTTGGCCCGTACTGCTGGCAATGGCAAAATACTTACTATAGAAATTAATCATGGAAACATTAAAACTTAAATTGATTCAGACAACGGCAGAATAAATTTGTAATGTTTATATACTGAGAGAGCATATTATTATGACCACTTGACATGTTTATGCAAATGCACGCACGGACGTCGCCACAATGTTGCTAGCAGGCCGAAAACAATATAAAAAGGGAAGCTGAGTGTCGTCGACAACAGTAGACATGTTCCATTCTTCAACTATGGGTAAACGATGCGATTTAACAGCCTTCGAACGCGGGAGATTGTAGGTGCTCGGAGCTATGGAGCGAGTATCATCGAAACAGCAGCATCCGTGGGGTGCTCAAGAGCAGCCGTCGTTAAAGTATTTAAAGACTGGACGGTTAGCCAGAAGACTGGGTCTGAAAATTCGCATTGTGGCCGCCCGCAGATGGTTGATGATCGGACCGAACAGAGACTATCTCGACTGGCAAAGGATAACAGAAGGGCAACTGCATCAAATCATTGCTGACCTTAATCAGGGGTCCTCCAAAACGGTCTCTGAATGCATTGTCCGCCGCACACTGCATCGCACGGGATACGGAGGCCGAAGAACTGTCCGCACACCATTGCTGTCTGCAGCCAACAAGCAGAAACGACTCCAATTCACACAGGAGCACAAGGACTGAACTATCGAGCAGTGGAAACAAATCATGTGGTCTGACGAGTCACGATTCCAGTTACATCATGTAGACGGCCGCATGAGAATCTGGCGGAAACAGCACGAAAGCATGGACCCCGCATGCATGAGTACAACCCTTCAGGCCAGTGCGGGCAGTGTTATGGTCTGAGATATATTTTCCTGGCATACGTTGGGTCCGTTAATACGTGTTGAACAACGTCTGGATGGTACAGCATACCTTCGTATCGTCGCCGATCCAGTCCACCCTGTCATGTTGATGGCTACCTCAATAGAGATGGCTACTTCTAGCAAGACAATGCGCCATGCCACAGAGCTCTTATTGTGCAGAAGTGGTTCCAGGAACATAAAAGAGACTTTACCTTACTTCGGTGGCAACCACAATCGCCAGATCTCACTCCAATTGAGTATTTGTGGGACGAAGTCGAACAAACCATCAGACGGCTGGATCCACTACCGTCCAATCTAGCACAATTAGACAGTGCTATTCATCAGGTATGGTGTCAAATTCCTCCCACCACCTTCCAACATCTCGTGGAATAAGTGCCACGAAGAATCACCGCAATATTAAAGGCAAGAAGTGGTTCAAAGAGATACTGACAGGGTGGTCATAATAATATGCCCACTCAATGTATAGTCTGTGCGTCCACTGGTAAGGCTGCAGTGAAGTTGTACGGGAACACTGCACGATTTAGAATCTGTACACTCTGTATTTAGAATCACACCGCAGAGCAAAAGTTCCTACAACAATATCATCACCAATTCCTTTCTGTGAAATGTGTAATAATTGACGAGATAAGTATGGTCAGTTTAGATGAGTGATGCCCAATATCATCAATAATTCATTTCACTTGTCACGAGTGATGTGCCAGAGTAATGAAATATTCTCAAATAGACTGACCAAGATCGGCAATGGTGAAAGATTGCTTCCTAAGGAGAAAGCAGTTGATTTAAAGAAGATTTAAAAGTAAACAATGGTGCATGGAAAGTTAGGCTGTTTCATCGCAACAACAGTGTTGATGCTCACAACAAGAATGCTATCATGTGTAATAAGGTGTTTTGCCGGTAATAAAATTAATGGTTATAGCCACAGAAGTGAATTAGATCCAGCAAGAACAGAACTAAACAAGATATTGTCGAATCAGGAGGCTTGTCGAATTAGGAGGCTTGAAATATCCTACATGCTCGGTTATTGACTCACCGTACATGTTCAGAGTGAACATCGATGTGGACGATGTACTTGTAAACGGTGCGAATGCTCTCTATCGCTACTGGTCAGCACCCAGCAGTGAGTGCGTTGATAGAACCATGGCCGCTGCCGAAGAATTAAGGAGTTGTGCTTGTTCATTAAAATGAGATTACTGTAATTATTTACACATTTAATTAATAAATTTATAAAAGTTTCATTAAATATATAAAAGTAATGAAGATGGCTATATAATTTATAAAATTACTAGCTGAATTACTAATAAATAAATTAACAACTCTTGTCCACAAAATTATTTAATCGACATATACGTATTTCTAACCCTTTGGGTTCATTATTCAATGTCGAAATACGTATATGTTGAATAATAGTTCAACGTTTTTCAGCTGAATTACTATTTAAAATACTATGGGATGCTAAAACGAAGTATTTCGATCTTTTTGAAATATTCACAATTACCCACAATAATTCATTATTTCAAAAAAAATAAATTTTTTTTAGGCTGCACTCCTAAAATTTCCGATATTCTTGGGTTTAGAGCTGTGGCTTATATTCGCAAAAAATATGGTAATTGAATGTCCCTTGAACAACATTCAAGAATCATCTTCACCAATGGTTTATGGATTTCAAATGTGGTGAGGTGTTGTTTTGTTTTTTTGATTTTGCCCTTTGTTCCATGTGGGTTGATGTGTCTCATGAGCAACTCATCCATTCGAATGTCCCTAACCTAACTAAGAAAGTTTATGCTATGACATAGCCAAGGGGATATAAAAAGTCTAAGAGGCAATTGAACGGTGTAATATAACCGAAAGTGTGGACCTCATTATTAGATGACGTGCTTGCTGCAAGCGCAGATGTAAATATTGTTTGCGGACGCCGAGCAAAGTTTTGTTATATGAAATGGCCAATGTTGCATGTAGCTACACTCTGCCTGGATGGCAAAATTTGTGGAGCTGTGTTTTACGCCTCATGCTTATGACTTGTATGGAAAGGTTGTTAGTGATTTGCACTCGATTTCACCAGTTGGTTTTTGGTGATTGTAGCTAAAGCTGTTCATTCAGCAGTCCTAGCAAGTCACGGGAAGGCCGAGTTTGGTTTATCACTTGGGCTTCAGCCTGCGTCCATTGTGCAGCACTAAGGCACTTGCAGTGTCACAGCCTACTATATAGATAACAGCCTGTTCAATCGACAGTTTCCTAGTTTCACCGCAGTAAAGGAGGAGGGCGCTTTTAGGTAGGGTGAAGAAAGCCTTTTTAGCCTTGAAAAAGCCTTACCACTGCTACCATTCTATTGTGTTCTACTGGTTAGCCTACAAACAGGCTGCATATTTACATATTTAATCTTATATAATAACCTTAATTCTATATATTAATATATAATAATATTGATACAACCTGTGACAAAGTTTGGTGAATGATGGCATATTGAGAGTGGATTGCTCGCTTACATGAAACAGCAGTTACTATCCTTCAAAGTAATCCCGTCGATGGTAATGCACTTCTGGGAACGCCTGTACAAGTCCTGGAAACTTTTGGCATAGTCGTTTTTAGGGATAGCCTTCAGTTGGGTCGTAACATTGCGTTGGATGTCTGGCCACTTCGAGGGGGCGTCTTCTATGGTGTTCCAGCCTCCTCAGAACCGTTTAAACCACTCATAAACACACTTCAAAGTAATAGCACTTTGTAAACTGTTATCATTTCATGAGTCTCTTTCGTTCACTGATCCATTTTGGGTTTCAACCAGGCGTACTATGCCTTCTCTCTTCAATACCCTGTTTAAACACAATAAACACACTCACAGCGCTGATTCTCTCAAATTTGTTTAAATATGTCTCGACCTGTCTGGGGCAGGATACGACGATGGTGCACTCTTACGACCGTTAGCAATTTGACGTCATTCACCGTTAATAATGACTCATAATACCATTATTTAATACTTAATCTTATATTTAATCTTATATAATTGTTAAAAAAAATTTTTTATAATATGTTGCATTTTTTTTTTTTTGAAAAGTAACATTCTTTGGCTTGTTAATGGTGCATATTAATTAATATCTAGGAGTATCGTTTCATTTTGACATTTAAAAAGACTTGATCAGCTGTAGCTCTGTGCATAAGTAAACACAGTTGTTACCAAGGTTTTCCCTCACTAAAAGCGCCCTCACATGAGAAGTCGCTGAACGAAGGCGGTCTTAAGATTTCAATGGAAATCGTGTCGATTGAACAGGC
>JAHWFO010038021.1:74642-97146 GCA_023313115.1 Rhysida immarginata | reverse complement strand
TTAGTGGAACCTTTCTGGTTCATTGGAACATTCAATGCTAAAACATGTCATTTAATGTAACAAAAGACTTGGAATGGTGTGCCATGAAAGAATATAATGTAAAATTAATGATAGTCAATATTGGTTTCAAGGAACCTCGTTTTCCAGAACCATAATGGTTCATCGGAACTTTGAACGCAAAATACGTCATGTGATATATCAAACAACTTGGAATGATGTTTCATGAATGAGTATAACTTAAAATAATGATTGTCGAATTTGCTTCCCAAAAACCGTGTTTATTGAAACTGTACGGTCCCAGACTCTAATTAAGGCAGTCGTCTGCGCCATTAATAAGACTATATAAAACACCAATTTTAATCAGAGTCTGGTCTGTCCTGCTGTTTGTGAAAAAAAAGAGGAGCCGAAGTCGTTTTGGTCCGACCCGGTCGTGAAAGTTCACAGGGTTTTATAGTAGTATGTGAATATGGTTTAGAGAAGATTGCTTAGAAGATCCAGGGAACCAAGAGTTTTAGATATAAACGCACACAATTATTCTATGATAGATAGATAATGCATAATTAATAAAATTATAATATCCTCAAAGGTGAGTTATTAAATAGGCTATCCAGATATAACACCCTCTTTATATTGAATTCTCCACTGTTAAATAATAGCAATATCTGAAATCTTCTTTTATCCACTTAAGTTCTAAAATCGAAGATTAATTTCTTAAGACTTTTTAATTTACATTATTCTGTTTCTCAAAGGCTCTTTAGAAATCTTTTTATTATTTTACAAATTAATTGTCATCTCATGCATTGTATACATAATTTCAAGCGTAATTAACTGTCAAATTATTCACTTTTTTGCCTTTTTAAATGAAAGGTAAATAGAACAAGATTTTTTACAATTTACCACATCTACAAATCAATGTTCTCTATGACCTTTGTGATATAAAAAGAATGAGAAAATTATGTGCACTATTGCCCGTTCTTCTCGGTGACTCCGTCGTCGCTCGTTGCTCGCTGCAGTGAGTGGCGGGAGGTGGCGTGATTTCTTCTCTCGTCGGGCTCCGCAAAAGTTTTTCTCTGACTTTGGCCTAAATTATAACAATAGTCATAATAGTAATATTCATTTTTATTCGATATTTTGGTAGGGAATTATAAACTCTTTCTAACTAAAGGTAGCTTTCAGTGAAAGTGTTTCACTCTATAACAACATTCGACTTTTTTGTGGTTCATCTCCTCTTCCTTCATTATTCTGTAAGAACTCACACAACGTCCAGTTCTTCGTAGATCTTGCCATCAACTCTCTTTCTCTCGATCTTGTCAAAAACCTCTTCTTAGTCCCTCTATCAATTGTAAAGAGACGCTGCTCACAGACTATAGAATAATCATTGTTGATTGGTCAAAAAATTTAATAGGTGCTGAGAATTGATAGACACAGCACAGAGCTCGCTATCTAGGAGGAGGGGGGGTTCAAGGTGAAAAGACGTTCTCTACTCAACTCGACAGAGCTAACTGTAAATTAACGCCGCTGTCAAAAAACTCTGAAAATGAAATACCTTAACTTCACGAGCGTATTGTTTAACAATTCCAATGGTTTCAATTATATGTTTATTCATCCCCTTCCAATAAAATTTATTTATTTACTTTCTTTCTCATTCTTTTTGCTTTATTATATCCACTCATTGGAATATCATGATATACTCTCATAACATATTTCTTATATTTTTCCGCTACTACTACTCTTTCCCGTTTCTCTCTCTTAGAAGCGCTTTCTTTTAAATTATATAACATATCATCATCATCTAAAAAATAACCTTCAGAGTCCATTGAACCATAGGACTTTAATCGTTCAATAATAGGGCTTAATATTGAATCTCATTTTTGCTCTTCTGCAATTAATTCACGAGAAATGACTGGTTCATACTCCGTGACTGTACCAATAGCTACACGACTGAGCCAATCAGCATTGCCATGTATGAGTTCTAGCTTATGTATTATTTCGACATCAATTTCTAGGAGGGTCATTCCCCATCTAGGTAGCCTCGACTCGGGCGTTTTTATATAAAAACACCACTTCTATGGTCGATGATCTGTGACAAACCTAAAAATTTTCAAGTATAAATGTACTCTGAATTGTTTTATGGCATAAATAACTGCCAAGCACTCTTTTTCAGTTGTGCTATAGTTTATTTCTCTCTTTTTTATAGAGACAACTCGCATACGCGATAGGAAATTCTTCTCCATCTATCTTTTGTGATAGAGTTGCTCCGAGCGCCAAATCACTTGCATCTGTTGATACAATAAATTTTTTAGAGAAGTCTGGGCTCCTCTAAACTGGTGCTGTAATAAGAGCATCTTTTTAATTTTGAAATTTAGCTTCTGTTTCTTCTGGCCATTCAAATGAAACTTTTTTTTCGTCAGATTCGAAAGGGGTTTAGCTATATGACTAAACGAATCTATATGACGTCGATAATATCCAGCTAATCCCAAGAAGGATTGTACTTCTTTAACTGTAGTTGGTCTAGGAAATTCTTTGACTGCGTATATTTTATTGTGACTGGATCTGTGTGTGTTGTTCTGTGTTTTGGTTGTTGTAAGCGTGGCTGTGTTTTTATTTATTTCGGTTGGAGCTCTTGTTATAAGATGTTGTGTGGTGGGTCGTTGTTATTGTTGGTTGATTTATTAATAATAATAAAAAAATTTATCTAATCACTTTATATAATATAGTTTCGTACAAAATTTGTTATTGTAAATAAATGTAAAATTATATTATTTGTTTATCAAAGTTAAAATGTGGACATCAACAATAGATGTTTTGAAAGGAGCAACAATAGAGTGTCATGAGCTTGTGACATGATAAGATTAAGCTTTGATTATTGTTGTTTTGATTCTTTTCTGAGATATATTCTCTCTCTCTTGATAAGCAGATATACATGTGGGTAATGTTTTTTTTTCCATGTGAAGTTAATACATGTGTTGTATAATGTATATTATAGACGAATTAAAGCAGACATTTCTTTATACTTATACACATGTTGACTGGTATATTTCCTTATTAAACTTGAAACATCTCATAGGCAGTTAATGAGCAGTAAGCAAGATGGAAAGTTAAAACACTTAGCTTTAACACTCTGCTATTTATTTGAAGACAAGCTATACATACTCCAATAAGTTATGGACCAAGTCATGTCAGCTCCACTAAGTTGATGAGTAGAATGAAGCTAAGCCTGAGAGATTTCAAGATAGGAAACTTTTAGTTGTGGATAAAAAGAAAAAAAAATTAAACTTCCAATCAGTGGATGCTTGCTGGGCAGTGAATTTGGACTGCATGTTCAAATATTAGTAGAAGTGAGAAGACTGGGGCCGGAAAGTGAAAAAATTTAAAATGCTTGAAGAGACAGTACCCGGAAGTTCTGTGATGTTTCCAAAATTAAACCAGCATAATTATGAGACCTGGAAGAGGGACATGAGAGTTCTACTCATGGATAAAGGATAAATTTGTCACAGAAGAAGGGGAAACGTGTCCAGCCACTGCTACACCAAAAGAAAAACAGAAGTATAATCTTCGGAAGGATCGAGCGTATACAACGATATACCTTGGGGTAGAACCATCAATACAAGCATTAATAGGAGATACAACTGATGGACAAAAGGCATGGAAAATATTGAAAGAAAACTTTGAACCAAATTCCAGGGCAAGACTGGCATCTTTAGTTGACGAATTTCTTGATATTCGATACAATCCGGATCAAGAAACCATAGGCATATATTGTCAACGATTAAGAAGTAAGAATAGTCAGATAAAGGAAACAGGATTCGAAATTCCTGAAACCCTGTTATGTTTTCAATTAATACGACGGCTTCCAGAAGAGTACGACAATCTTGTGCAAATAATGTATCGTTTCCCAGACAAAGAATTTAGACTGTCCGCCCTGGAGGATCAACTAATTGCTGAGTCGGGGTAAATTGAGCAACGTAAAAGAGACATCGAGACACGACCGTCTGCAAGTGCTTTCAACTTACATAGTACAACGAGATCCGATGGCATGAGAAGAGGCAGCCAAACTATTCCTCAGACTACGACGAGTGCGTCAGCTGAGAGAACGGATAGCAAACCAAGGTTACCAAGGACGAAATCAAGGTCAACCAAGTGTGATTATTGCAAAAAGATGGGCCACCTGAAGAAGAACTGCTATAGACTACACCGAGATGAGTTGCAGAGTAACAAACGCCAAGAGGGAGCGATGTATATGGAACTGGAAAATGAGGTGACATGTGTTACTGAAGATAAGGTAAGACCCTTGCATAGTAAGTGGTTGGTCGATAGTGCGGCTACGGCACATTTTTGTAATGACAGACAGTTCTATACAAATTTTAAAACTATATCGCCAGTGAAAGCGCTAGTCGGTGATCGAAACGCAACCTGCAAAGTACCGGGTGGATAAGCTTTATGTGTTGAGTGCAGATATTTACCCTCAAGTACACTGTGAACTTAATAAAAAACAGTGTAATTATAATACTACGGTAAATATGGAAGTTGCACATCGTAGGCTAAATCACGTAAATGTACCATTAATAAAAAACATGGTTAAATTTAAGTATGTTTTAGGTGTAAGTAAATTAAGTGGTAAATTAGAGCTTTGCAAAACTTGTAGATTAAGTAAATCCACTAAATCTAGCTTAACACAAAGTTATGGAAAAGTAACTACAAAACCTTTAAAAAAGGTACATATGGATTTATGGGGTCCTGCTCCATGTGAATCTCTAGGTGGGAATTTATATTTTGTAGTAATGGTAGATGATTTTTCCAGAATGGTTAGAGTGTATACTATTAAGCATAAAAGCGAAGTACTTAAATGTTTTAAAAATTATGTGTCAGAATCTGAAAGAGAATTAGATTTAAAAGTCAAAACAATTCGGACTGACAATGGTCTAGAGTTCTGCAACAAAGAGTTCGAGGAGTACCTACACAATAATGGGATACGGCATGAACGTACTTCTATATATACGCCAGAGCAAAATGGCATTGCGGAGCGATTTAATAGGACAGCATTTAATGGCGTACGTTCCATGTTGCTTGATAGTGGTTTGGAACCTAGATTTTGGGCAGAAGCGCTGCATATATTTGTATGCACCAGAAATCGTTGTCCTCATAAACAGAATGAATGGAAAACTCCGTTTGAATTACGGGTTGGACGGAAACCGCCTATAAAACATTTAAAAATATTTGGCTCTATAGCATATTTACATATGCCAAAGAGGAAAAGAAATAAACTTAGTTCCCGAGCATCAGAGGGAATTTTAGTGGGTTACGCAACAAAAACTAAAGGTTATCGTATGTGGCTCCAAAGACAAAATAAGGTAATAGAAAGTGTTCATGTTAAGATTGATGAGAAACAGAGAGGGGTAGATTGCATATTTTCAAACGCTAAAAAATATAACTATACAAACTTTAGAAGTTACGATTCTGAACCTGACAGTGATGAGACTGAAACGAGTAGTCAGGGTCTTGAACCTAAAGAAATTGGTGTAGATGATTTAGCTAGAGATTCTGATGACCCCGTTCCATTGAAGAAACCAACAGAGTTGGATATGGATAAATGGGACAGAAAGGAAGTAACAAGGAAAGATAATTCCTAAACAGATGTATATTATTATCCTCCAACTGGAGAGAGGCTTAGATCACACACAGATGTGAGGAATTACTGTAAGAGACATAATATTATTTTTAAGGAGAATTTATTTAATTTTAAGCGAATCACTCAAGTAGTTAAGAATGAAAATGTTAATAATGCTGCTGTTCTTAAACAAAAATGGGATTATACTGATAGTTCCTTGTATACAGAAGAGAGCTATCATGTCGAAATACCTAAAAACTCCCATGACAGTATGAGGTGAAAAGATAAAGATAAATGGAGTAAAGCTATGAAAGAGGAATTGGACATGATGTATAAACGTCATATATGGGATCTGGTGGAACCTCTTGTAAAAGGGAATGTGATAGGTAATAAGTGGGTGTATTCCTTAAAAAAGGATGATCAAGGAAAAATTAAACGATATAAGGCAAGACTGGTTGCTCAAGGAGATAGACAAAAACCTGGAATTGACTATGGCGAAATTTTTTTTCCAGTGGTGAATTTCTCACTAATCAGATTTTTGTTTGTTTTTCTGATAGGAATACTATCATGGGAACATGAGCAGATAGATGTACAGTCAGCATATTTGTATGGGAAATTGAATGAAACTATATACATGAAACAGCTGACTGGGTTTGAGTAAAAGGTCAGGAGCATGAAGTTTGCCTGCTACATAAATCAATATATGGATTGCACCAAAGTGGGCGTAATTGGAATAACATGTTACATAATATATTGATCAAATTAGAATTTAAAAACTTACAGTGGTGTAACTGTGTGTATTCATTGAATACACAGGCAATATTAGTTGCTCGTGTTGATGATATAGTTATATTTGGGAAAAATAAAGCTATTGTTACCAAGATAATCTCTGACATCAAGCAGAGAATAGACATTAAAGAACTTGGTGAAACCAGGTATTTGCTTGGTGTAAATTTTGAAAAAATTAATGATGAGATATTTCTTCATCAGCATACATATATTCAAAAATTACAAGATCAGCTTGTTGGATGTATACATTTATATTTTTAAATTTTGTTGCATGCTTTTCTATTGTTGCTAGTGTCGATTGTTGCCTCCGCTCATCACTCATTATGTATATGTAAGATAGCTTTTCAGCTCCGACCTTTTTGATTCCATTTTAATATGAATAAACTCTTCTTTTTTAACATGGTAGCAGCCCGTGGTTGTAAGTAAATATTATGAAGTTGCTTATAAATATAAACTGTAGTTTCTGAATGTATGATTAGTAGTGAAGGGCAGGTTATGCAAAGATAAAGTGAACAACAAAAGCATATAAGATGGCGTAAGTGAAAAATGAAGACATTACAATGCCAATATTTGACGGAGTGGACTATTGCAAATGGAAGGTACGAATTTTAAAATTTTTGCAATACAAAAAGTGTAAATGTGTGGTTGACAGAGAAAAATGTCCTGATGATAAAATTGCCGAATGGGAAGAGATGGATGTCAAGGCCACTAATTACATTTATAGCGCCATTACGAACAAGCAATTGGAGTATGTAAGCGACCTCGACTCAGCCTTTAAGATCATGTGTAAGTATGATAAAATGTATTTAAAAAAGCCCACCGCACTGCAAATTGTATGTAGAAATAACCTCGATAGCATAAAATTGAAAAACTATTCTGATATAAATTTATTTTTTGATGATTTTGAAGAAGCAGTAAATGAGCTGAAACAAGCTGGAGCTATCGTAGGTGAACAGGAAAAATTAAATTATATGTTGAAAGCTTTGCCACAAACTTACAGTCACATAGGAGATTTAATTGATGTGTTACCGGAAAAGGATAGAACTGTGGGTTATTTGAAAAGTAAAATTAAAATGAAATCCTTATATGAAAAACCCGTAAAGGAAACTGATGAGTCTAAGTCTAACACTTTTAAGGTTGAAGCCAGTACATCATATTACAGTAATAAAATCTGTTTTAATTGTGGAAAGCCTGGACATTTAATGAAGAATTGTCGACTGGCAAGTGGAAGTCATGGTTATCGTGGTCGTGGAAATATTAGCCGAATAAATAGTCGTGGTAATTATTTTGGCAGACGAGGAAATTTTCGTAGATACAGAAGAAATAATCGAAGCCAACCAACTGATGAACAGCGAGCAAACAGCTTTCATACTACAATGTTGAATAATATATCAACCATGAATGAGATTCATGCTTCAAACAATGGTCAAATAGATTGGCTACTTGATAGCGGATGTACAGACCATATTAAAAACAGTGATGAATACTTTGATGCTTCCATTATATTAAAAGAACCTACAAAAGTCAAAGTTGGTGATGGATAAGTTTTACAAGCTACTAAGGTAGGCAACATTACAATTTTCTTTGAAGTTCATGGTAAAAGATCGAAAGTAACTTTGAAAAATGTATTATATGTGAAAGAAATGAAAGCAAATTTACTAAGTTATTCCAGGATTACTGACAATCATAAGATAATCTCAAAAGGACATCTATCAAAAATTTATAACCGGAATGGCAGACTAATAGCAGTAGCTAAGAAAGAGAATTGACTATATGTAATGAAAAGTTTTACCTTGACTGATATGATATACTCAAATACAACTAATGCTGGAAACACATTAACGTTAAAGGAGAAATGGCATCGTAAACTTGGACATGTAAATTTTAATTATCTAAATATATTATGTAAGAATGAGTTACTTGAAGGGATTCCTAAAGAAATAGAGTCAGAATACATGAAGTGTGCTATCTGCATTGAGAATAAAATGCATAATTTACCCTTTCATAACAATAGAAGGAGAGCTGAAGATATTTTAGAAATTGTGCATACAGATTTGAATGGGCCACATAGAACTTCTGGATTTAATGGTGAAAAGTTTTTCTTAAGTTTCATTGATGATTGTAGCAAATTAGCAAAAGTTTACTGTATTCAGTCAAAAGATCAAGTTGTGGAATGTTTTGAGGAATATATAAATGAAATACAGAATTTAACAGGAAAGATGATAAAAGAACTTAGATGTGATAATGGAAAAGAATACTTAAATAAGCATATTTATAAATTAGCCAGAGAAAAGGGAATTATGGTGAAACCTTGTCCAGCCTATGTACATGAATTAAATGGCACTGCAGAGAGATATAATAGATCAATTTTGGATATGGCAAGATGTTTACTGGCAGAGGCAAAAGTTGATAGACGATTTTGGCCAGAAGTGATAAAAACTGCTGCTTATTTGAAAACTAGAACACTGGCAAGCACTAAAGAGAAGAAGACACCATATGAGATATTTTTCAAAGTGAAACCTTGTGTTAAAAATTTACAACTATATGGAAGTAAAGTATTTGTCAGAATACCAGAAGAGAAAAGATCAAAATGGGATAGAAAGGCTGAATTAGGTATTTTACTTGGCTACACAGAAGTTGGATATAGAGTTTTAATCAACAATAAAATAGTTGTAGCAAGACATGTTGACATAATCGAAGAGGACATAAAATGCATAGGTTTTAAGGATGAAGATGATCCCGAGCAGAAAGAATATGACACAAGCAATGGCGATGAAACTGAAGATGAGAGAATGAGCAAAGATGATGATATGACAAGCAGTGATATGGAGAAAATGAACAATGACGATGAGATGCCAAGCAATAAGAGAAATGAAGATAATAAAATATCCACTGAAAGAAGACAGTCTAAGAGAAGAGTCAAAGCTCCACTTCGGTTTGATGAAGAATTTGGCTATCATTTATTTGTGTTAATTATAATGATGGCTAACATGTGATGAGGCTCAACAGTGGAAAGAGGCTATGAATCGTGAAATTCGAAGTATTGTCAAAAATAACACTTGGACACTTGTAAGTAAACCAGAGAATAAGAGAGTTCTAGATGTGAAGTGGGTATATAAGAAGAAGTCAAAAGATGAATACAAGGCAAGGTTAGTGGTTAGAGGTTTTCAACAAACAGAAATTATTGAAAATACTTATTCGCCTGTTGCAAAAATGCAAACGTTGAAATTATTGTTATCATATTGTTGTCAGAATAATATACATATTGATCAAATGGATGTCGAAACAGCATTCTTGAATGGTAAAGTGTTATCTGAAGTTTATGTAAAACAGCCACTTGGCTATGAAGATGGAAGTGACAGAGTTTATAAATTAAACAAGGCATTATATGGTTTAAAGGAAAGTCCTCGTTCTTGGTATGAATGTTTTAACAATTTTGTATCTAAACTAGGTTTTCGTAGATGTAAATATGATCATTGTCTCTATGTTAAAGTAGAAAATAACTTACCCATTTATATATTAGTATTTGTTGACGATTTACTAATTTGTTGCAAAGAGAGACAAATAATAACTCTAATTAAACAAAGACTATGCAATAAGTTTAGAATGAAAGATATGGGAAGAGTTAAAAATTACATTGGAATTGACATTGAATATGACTATGAAAAGTGTAATATTATGACACTAAGCCAGAAAACTTATATAGAATCACTGGCCAAAAAATATAGAATTGAGAATGCAAAACTTTATCAGACACCTATGGAGATTAATTTAAAACTTGAACAATCTGATGTAAATAAGGATATTAAATATAGAAACTTAATTGGAGCTATATTGTACATAAGTTCTGGAACTAGGCCTGATATTTCTTTTAGTGTTAATTACTTAAGCAGATTCCAAAACTGTTATAATGAGACGCATTTCAAATATGCATTAAGAATTCTAAAGTATGTGTATTTAACTAAAGAGATTAAGTTAACAAATTATCAGAATTATAAAGTTGACGTTATAGATTGTTTTGTAGATGCTGACTGGGCCAGCGATATTGTAGATAGAAAATCAACTACAGGATTTGTTATAAGATTGTTTGGAAATATTATTTACTGGAAATCAACGAAACAAATCAGTGTAACTAAATCCTCAACATTTGCTGAGTATATTGCCTTATCAGAAGCTGTAACAGAGAAAAATTTCATACGTAATATTGTTAATGATGTTTTTATAAAGATTAAAAGATCTATTAAGATTTATGAAGATAATTCAGGAGTTATAGACATAGTTATATGTGGTAATTTTACAAAGAATTCAAAACATATTGAAGTTCATTATCATTTTGTACATGAGAATTATGTTAATGGAGTTATTGAAATTATTAAGGTAGATTTAGATGATAATGTCGCTGATATTTTTACTAAAGCCTTAGGAAAAGTTAAATTTGCTAAATTTAGAGATATGTTAAGTTTAAAATAAAAACAAACAAGTAATTGAATATTGATACATCCAACATGCCTCCTTACATTTATATTCATTACAAAAATACTTGCTATCTTAAAATATCAAATTACAATCAGTATCAATATTCATACTGATTGTAATTTGATTTTTTAAGATAGCAAGTATTTTTGTAATGAATATAAAATGTAAGAGGCGTGTTGAAAGTATACATTTATATCTTTGAATTTTGTGCATGCTTTTCTATTGTTGCTCGTGTCGATTGTTGCCTCCGCTCATCACTCATTATGTATATGTAAGATAGCTTTTCAGCTCCGACCTTTTTGATTCCATTTCAATATGAATAAACTCTTCTTTTTTTAACACAGCTTAAAGATTTACCCAGAAATAATGCGAGTTTACCATTAAAAATGGGAAGTGAAATACCACGGAAAGTAAAAGAGGTTGATATTATTGAGACAGATTTAATGATAGCATATCCGTATAGATCATTGATAGGATGCCTATCATTTCTATCAAACCGCAGTAGGCCAGACATTTCCTTTGCAGTCAATATTCTATCACAATTTAACAACGGATATACATATAAGCATTGGTGCTTAGTAGTTGATCTTATTAATTATGTGTTTAACACAAAACATTATAAAATTAATCTATCAAAGTTAAATAAAGATGATTTGATTGGTTTCACTGATGCAAATTGGGGATCTGCTGTGAATAACAGACATTCGAGTAGTGGTTACCTCTTGTTATTAGGTAATATACTGATTATGTGGAAAACCACTAAGCAGAAATGTATTGCACTGAGTACTATGGAGTCGGAGTTTATCTCATTAACCGAGTGTGTAAAAGAAATAACATGGTATAAACATATAATGGATGAAATTAATATTTACGACTCCAATATCCCAATATTGTTTTGTGATAACCAAGCTGCGATTTATTTTGTTAAAAACAACCAAGAAAATCAGAAAACGAAACACATTGATGTTAGGTATAAATTTATAAGACAATACCTAAAGAAAAGGGAATTTGAATTGGAATATGTTAGAAGTAAAGATAATCTAGCAGATTTTCTGACTAAGCCTGTAAACAAAGAAAAGTTAAATAGTATATGTTGTAAGTTATTTGTATGAATTTTGTTGTAATTATGTATTTTGTACGATGGGGCCGACTGTTGGTTGATTTATTAATAATAAAAAAAAAATTTTATTTAATCACTTTATATAATATAGTTTCGTACAAAATTTGTTATTGTAAATAAATGTAAAATTATATTATTTGTTTATCAAAGTTTAAATGTGGACATCAACAATAGATGTTTTGAAAGGAGCAGCAATAGAGTCTCATGAGCTTGTGACATGATAACATTAAGCTTTGATTATTGTTGTTTTGATTCTTTTCTGAGATATATTCTCTCTCTCTCTTGATAAGCAGATATACATGTGGGTAATGTTTTTTTTTCCATGTGAAGTTAATACATGTGTTGTATAATGTATATTATAGATGAATTAAAGCAGACATTTCTTTATACTTATACACATGTTGACTGGTATATTTCCTTATTAAACTTGAAACATCTCATAGGCAGTTAATGAGCAGTAAGCAAGATGGAAAGTTTTAACACTTAGCTTTAACACTCTGCTATTTATTTGAAGACAAGCTATACATACTCCAATAATTTCGTTTGGAGCTCTTGTTATAAGATGTTGTGTGGTGGGTCGTTGTTATTGTGGCGTTGCGTGTAGGTTAATTAGGTGTGCAGATGGTTGGTGTGAAAAAAGATGTGTTTGGTTAAAGATTGGCTGGTTTTTTTAAGAATAGTTTATTTTAGTTTGTAAGAGATTAATTTAAATATATAGGAAGTTTGTTTTTTACCCTTGGAGAAGCTATGACAATGAGTTAAGAAAGAGAGCGCAAGCTCTTGTTGTTGTCGCAACTTTTCCAGAAAATTTTTGGTAGCAACAATAGAATAACAATTGTTTGCTTCGTTTGTTGTAGAGCGCGTTTTTGTTTTTGTTTGGTGTTTTTTTCGGTAATGCAGAGAAGCCCGGGGAAGAACGAATGTTTTTCCTCGTATGAAAGACGCTCAGCAAAGGTTAAGTAAAACAAAAAAGCTGTGTCTGGCGGAACTTGTGGCTACCGTACGTTAAAGTTCCATAGACTCGTATGGGCCCAGCCATAGCAGAAATTTCGGGAATAACAAGCGTCTACTACTCGAGGAATAAGGATCGTTTCATGGACATCATGTTTCAGAAAAGAATGTCGGCCGCCATTCAAAATAAGAAACATTGTCAGGATCATCTTGTGACTGGTGAGACTGTTCATTATTTATTTTATCCCCGAGGAAGATAGGTTGATGCACTGTTCAAGAGGGTGGTGCCGCTCAGTGAAATTTATTGTTAATTGAACCTATCCCGTCATGGCGGAACTTAGAGTTCGTCAAAGAGGAACCCAAGGGTATCACTGCACCGTTACGTGACACTAAGAACGCTTCACGTTCTTAATGACACTAAGAACGCTTCACGTTCTTAATTAGGAGACGCTCATTTCAGTGCTTGCTTTATTCATTGAAACGCCTAATGGTTTTGAACTATTAACGATAGAATAGTTAAGAATAAGTCTTAGTAAGAGTTACGGCAGAATTTAACACTCAAAGGTTAAACTGGTTAAACTGCATGCGAAGTTTGGCACATGAGAAACAAAAAGGATATGTTGTTGCATTTTTTTAAGAGATGATTAAAATATGCGTGCCAACAGTGTGGGAAGATTTTAATAACGATCCTGAGTGGGGGTAAAACGTTTTGGTTTTGGTAGTTTTTCACGAGGTTACAGCTCTCCTCCCCTCTCCTCTCCCGAATCTTAAGGGTGGGAGTGATTGAAAAGGAGGGCGTGACACGTTCATATGTTGTTTTCCCTCACCAGATTTTTTTGATACAGAGCTGAATACCTCATTACTTACCACACTGCGCATGACGGAGCTTTGTGTATGTTACGGTTCCCAATTCTCATCTGTTAAGCATTTGTTGATTTAGAAATATGATTGTTAAATGTTGGACTAATTATTAATTCCATTTTTGTCTTTTGTTAATATGCTTAAAAGAAGAGTAAATATTTTGCATGTTTCTTTTTTATTTTGCTAGAAGAAAATTTGATCGGGGCCCTAATTTATTTGATGATTTGTACCAATTTTATGATTAAATATTACTAATTAGAATGACGTGTTTTCATTACCCACCACACCCACCTTTCAGCTAAGCGTCATCCCCCCTCCGCGAGTCATTCTCTACAACCTGTCCCCATCGCACGTGGTTAACTTTTCTCGAGTCGGGGGACTTGTTGCCCCCACCTCCCACGCGCGCGGGGGCACATTATCAGGGTCTGGCGCAATACCACTCTCAGAGACGTTATGGCCCAAAAACTTGAGTTCTGACTACACAAACTGACACTTATTTGGCTTCTTTTTAATGTTTGCCTCCTTTATGCGTTCAAATAGGAACTCAAGGTCTTTTAAATGCTGTAAATAATCAGCTGAACAAAGCAAAAAATCGTCTAAATAGACAAGTGCAAACTTTCCTTTTATCTGTCTAATGATATGCTCTGCAGTCCATTCCGAAACACTTGGCAAATTAGCCAGTCCAATTGGTAATCGTTTAAATTCGTATTTACCTACGGAGACTACAAATCCAGTATTATGTCCATCCTCTATACCTAACTGAAAATATCCCTGATTTGCATCCAAAACGCTAAATATTTTAGCTTTACCTAGCACTGAAAGCGTCTCCGATATCAACGGTAAAGGGAAAAATTCAAGGCGTGTCACCTTGTTTAATTTCCTATAATCAACAACAAACCTAAAGGTTCTATCCTTTTTCTTAACTAAAAGGGCGGGTGCTGCCCATGGAGACGTTGATTCTTTATTTACTTTTTTTTTTGTAAATCATCAATAATCTGATCTATTATCTCTCGCTGTGCGTACGGAATAGAGTACGGTGCTTGTGTAATAGGTCTCTCATGTCCAGCATCTATACTGTGATGAAAAGCATGTGCATATCCCAGATCAACTTCACTCTGCGCAAAACAGATTCTGAATTTCCATAATAATGCCTCAAGTTGCTCTCTCTCTTTCTCTTCCATATGCTTTCTCTCTCTTTCTCTTTCTCTAGTTTAAAGAGATTTAAATATTCTTCTTTATTTAATGGCTCTTTCGTTTTTTCATCCCTTATCTCAATTGTATGATTCATAACATAAGGGGGTAGTTCTGCTTCCTATAAGCTTTTTACTCTCTTCCCTTTATCTAGAGTTAATTCTTCTTGGGAGCAATTTATTATTCGAATAGGTACAGTATGTTTATCTGTCACCTCCACCAATACATTGGCAGTCTTTAATCTAGGCATTCTTAAATCATAGGCCTCAATCACACCCTGTCTCCCATTCAATCCCTTTCCTTTTACTACTCCTTCGCTCACAATCTCAGACAATGAAGGAATAACAACTTTCTTTTTCAAGTACACTGGCACCATTTCCATATAAGCTCCCTCAACTTTCTTCCTACATGTTAAAAAATTATTGCCTAAATCCTCTACATCATCTACAAATTATATTTTATTATCACCATCTCTAATGGCTTGCTCCTTAAAATCAATAGCAAGTTTTCTAGACACAAACGTATCTTGACCCAAAATACCTTCACATTTAAGTGGTCATTGCTTCTCCCAAGCATAACATTCAATCATATAATCTCGATCACCTAACTTCATAGCTACCTCTTACGCTCCCTTGGTAGGAAACCCACACCCCATGATTCCTATGAGTTCTAGTTTAGGTTTTTCAATAGCTTTAACTACATGTCTCTTCTCCTTAAATTTGTCGATCATTTTTTCTGACAATAATATAACTTTACTTCCCGTATCAACGAGCATTTTTGTTTTAAAAGTTCCTATCAATGCCTCTACCATAATGCAACTACCGTTCTCCGATAAACATTTTTTAGTTTTTTCTCCTATGTTCTCTATTACATTTTCCCGTTTCGACCTCACTGAGCCGAGGAGGTTCGTTTTAGTCTGCCCCGGTCGTGAAAGTGCACCGGGGTTTTATAGTACTATGAGAACATGGTTTAGAGAAGATTGCTTAGAGAATCCAAGGAACCAAGAGTTTTAAGTATAAACACACACATTTATTCTATGATAGAAAGATAATACATAATTAATAAACTTATAATAACCTCAAAGGTGAGGTAATAAATGGGTTATCCCGTTATTTCGCACTCTTAATATTGAATTCTCCACTAATAAATAATAGCAATATCTGAAATCTACTTTTATCCACTTAGGTTCTAAAAGTGAAGATTAATTTCTTAATAACTTTTGAATTTACATTATTCTATTTTTTATAGGCTCTTTAGAAATCTTTTTGATATTTTACAAATTATTTGTCATCTGATGCACTGTATACTTTTCTTCAAGCATAATTACCTGATATATTATTCACTTTTTCTCTTTTATAAATGAAAGTTAAATAGAACAAGATTTCTCACAATTTACCACATCTACAAAAAAAGACCACATCTCTGTGACCTTTGTGGTATAAAAAGAATGAGAAAAGGATGTGCACCATTACCCATTCTTCTTGGTGACTTTGTCGTTGCTCGTCGCAATGAGTGGTGGGGGGTAGTGTGATTTCTTCTCTCGTCGGGCTCCGTGGTAGTTTTTAACTAACATTGGCCTAAATTATAACAATAGTCATAATAATAATATTCATTTTTATTCGATCTTTTGGTAGGGAATTATAAACTGTTTCTAACTGAAGGTAGCTATCAGTGGAAGTGTTTAACTCTATAACAACATTCGACTTTTTCTTGGTTCGTCTCCTCTTCCTCCATCTTTCTGTATGAACTCACACAACGTACAGTTCTCTATAGATCTCACCATCAACTCTCCCTCTCTCTCTCGATCTTCTCAAAAACTGCTTCTTAGTCCCTCTAAAAATTGTAAAAAGACACCGCTCACAGACGATAGAATAATCATCGTTGATTGGTCAAAAAATTTAACAGGTGCTCGAGAATTGATAGACATGGCACAGAGCTCGCTATCAAGGAGGAGGGGGGTTTCAAGGTGAAAAGACGATCCCTACTCAACTCGACAGAGCTAACTGTAAATTAACGCCGCTGTCAAACAAATCTGAAAAAAAAATACCTCAACTTCACGAGCGTATTGTTTAACAATTCCAAAGGTTTCAATTTTAAACCGTTTTTAATAACAAAGTTATAAAATCATCCCAAACTGTTAATAATCTTTATCAAGAATTATGGTTGTTCTTAAAAGATAGAACAATACAAACCAGGTCGCCATAAAACCATTATGGTTTATTAGAATTTTCAATGCTAAAATATGGCATGTAATGTATGGAACGAATTGGAATGATGTGTCTTGAATAAATATAACGTAAAATTACGGATAGTCAAAATTGCTTTTAGGAACTTAGTTTTATTGGAACCATTATGGTTGATTGGAATTTTCAATGCTAAAATATTGCATGTAATTTATAAAACGACTTAGAATGGTGTGTCATGAAAACATATAATGTAAAATAATGTTTGTCAAAATTGGTTTAAAGGAACCTGGTTTAGTGGAACTATTAAGGTTCTTTTGAATTTTCAATGCTAAAATATGGCATGTAATATATCTTACGAGTTGGAATGATGTGTCAAAGATAAATATAACGTAAAATTACTGATAGTCAAAATTGGTTTTAAGGAACTTTGTTTACTAAACAGGTAGTGGCCTTACAGTATAACAGAGGGACATCAGGAGTTCCAACTAGTTTCACCATTTATTCCTGGCTTTGTCAAGGATATACAGCAAGAGGCATGCATGCCTTTATATATACAGAACAGTGGTACAAGTTAACAATGCGCGTAAATACATACAAGAACCAATGTATATGGAACAGTTGTCACGCTGTTGTATTGTAAGGCCACCACCTGTTTAGTTAATAGGAACAGTATTATGATCCATCCTTCCACCGATAGAACTTTGTTTAGTGGAACCATTATGGTTGATTGGAATTTTCAATGCTAAAATTGGGCATGTAATATGTAAACCGACTTGGACTGTAGGTGTTTTGAAAAAATATAATGTAAAATAATGTTAGTCAAAATTTACAACAAACTTGATTTAGTCGATCCATTATGGTCCATTGGAACTTTCATAGCCAAAATATGTGATGTAATATATCAAATGACCTGGAATATAACGTAAAAAAATGAGAGTTAAAATTGGTTTTTAATGAACCTGGTTTCTGTAGAACTATTATAGTTTATTGGAACTTTCAACGCTAAAGTTTGTCATGTTATATATCAATAGACTTGGAATAGCATAACATAAAAGAATATAATGTCAAATAATGATAGTCAAAATTGGTTTTAAAAAACCTGGTTTAGTGCAACCATTATGATTGATTGGATTTTTGAATAATAAAATATGGCATGTAATATATCAAAAAGCATAGAGTGATGTGTCATGAAGAAACATAACGTAAAATTATTTATAGTCCAAATTGGTTTCAAGGAACCTCGTTTAGTGGAACCATTATGGTCCATTAGAACTTTCTTTGCTAAAATATGTCATGTAATATATCAAACGACCTGGAATGAAGTGTCATGAAAGAATATTACGTAAAATTATTTACAGTCAAAATTGGTTTCAACAAACTTTGTTTAGTGGAATTATTATAGTTCATTGAAACTTTTAATGCTAAAATATGGCATGTAATACATTAAACGACTTGTAATGATGTTTAATGAATAAATATAAAGTGAAATTAATGACAGTAGAATTTAGTTCCAAGTAACCTGGTTTTGCAGAACAATTATCGTTCATTGGAACTGTCAATGCTAAAATATGGCATGTTATATATCAAACGCCTTGGAATGATGTTTCATGAAAGATTATATAGTAAATTTAATGACAGTAGAATTTGGTTCTAAAGAATCTGATTTAGTGGAATTATTATAGTTCTTTGGAACTGTCAATGCTTAAATATGGCAAGTAATATATCAAACGATTTAGAATGGTGTATCATGAAAGAATAGAATGTAAAAAAATGATAGTCAAAATTGGTTTCAAGGCACCTAGTTTTGTAGGATCATATTGTTTATCTGAACTTTCAATGTTAAAATACGTCATGTGATATTTCAAACGACTTGGAAGGATGTTTCAAGAATGTGTATACCTTAAAATTAAAGATTATCAAAATTGGTTCCAAGTAACCTAGTTTAGTAGAACCTTTATGGTTGATTGAAACTTTCAATGCTAAAATATTGCCTGTAATGTATCAAACGACTTGGAAAGATGTGTCGTGAATGAATATAACCTAAAAATTTAATAGCCAAATTGGTTTCAAGGAACCTGGTTTAGTGGAATTATTATAGTTCATTGGAACTTTCAATGCTAAAATATATCAAACGACCTGGAATGAAGTGTCATGAATAAATATTACGTAAAATTATTTACAGTCAAAATTGGTTTCAACAAACTTTGTTTAGTGGAATTATTATAGTTCCATGAATCTTTCAATGCTAAAATATAGCATGTAATATATTAAACGACTTGTAATGATGTTTTATGAATGATTATAAAATGAAATTAACGACAGTAGAATTTAGTTCCAAGTAACCTGGTTTTGCAGAACTATTATCTTCATTCGAACTGTCAATGCTAAAATAAAGCATGTAATATATCAAACGAATTGAAATGATGTGTCATGAATGAGTATAAGGTAAAATTAATGATAGCAGCTGTTAGTTTCAAGTAACCTAGTTTAGCTGAACCATTATCATTCATTGGAACTGTCAATGCTAAAATATAGCATTTAATATATCCAACGAATAGGAATGGTGTTTCATGAAAGAATATAATGTAAAATAATTATAGTCGAACTTGGGTTCAAGGAATCTGGTTTAGTAGAAACATTATGGTTGATTGGAATTTTCAATGCTAAAATATGGAATGTAATAATATCAAAAGACTTGGATTATTGTGTCATGAATGAATATAACGTAAAATTAATAATAGTCTAAATTGGTTTCAAGGAATCTGGTTTGGGTGGAACAATTATGGTTTATTGGAACTTTCAAAGCTAAATTATTGCATGTAATATATCAAACGACTTAGAATAGCTTGTCATGAAAGAATATTTTGTAAATTAATAATTGTCAGAATTGGTTCCAAGGAACCTGGTTTAACCCCTTCCCAGCGACCATTTTTTAAGGAATGATTGCTACTTTTGCATACTGATGAAAAATATCTTTTTATGACTTCACCAAAGCTCGTTTTTGTTTTCAAATTTTTTTATGTGTATTTAAATATATATTTTTTTGAATTTTAAGTTTTGTTATTACTTATATATAACGATTTTTTTTTTTAAAATAAAAGAAATTCATCATAACTTTATGAAAATAAAAAGCTATTTTTTCGTGAATTGTAGTGAATAATTATTTCAATCTCTGGAAAAATGAAAATAGCCAAAAGTTGCTGCGAAATGTCTAGTGTACAATAAAAAATTTTTTTTTCATTTTTAATTACGTTTTTTGTTATGAATATTTATGTAAAGGTATGTAAGGTTTACATTCACATAAAAACGCTATATGACATCATTTGTTATCACTTTCCTGACCTAAATCGCTATTGTAATCCCCTGCACCTGCTGCAGGTGAGAACCTCGTTATAATAAACTCAATGAAAGCCCTGCCAGGAAGTAACAGGGAAGTCATGTTTGATTACTTTTATACAATAATCAGGTCACTTTTACAAATATAATTCCAGGTTTATTTTTTTTAGAAAAGTATTGTTTAATATAATCAAAACGCGAATTTATAATTTTTATTTAATTTTTGAAAAATGCAATTTTAATTCCTTTTCTCGTTTTGAGAAATGTAACATGCAAATGATTTTCGATAGTAATATTTATATAAATATTTTAATTTCTAGAAATATATGAAGATACGGGTGATATTAAGTTTTGGTGCTAATAAGTTTTTTCATTTTATTTTATTTGCTGCTTTTGAAATAACATGATATAGCATCTTAGAGAGACATAAAAGTAAATGATTTATTTGTATAAAAATACTTATGAAACGAAATTATGAGTTTTGAGTTTTTTGAAGAGTTTATTGACTGATGGAGGATACATTTTCAGAATTATCTTCACGACTTTAGATATAACAACACTGATTATGTTTTATTCATAAATATGAACGGATATTTATAAGAGAAAAGGACAAGACGCAAAAACTCTGGAATACAGTAAATAAAAGTTATTAAATAAAAATGAAAAATAAATAATAAGTAACAAAATAATTAATTATTTCTAGTGTTATTTTGATTTTATTTATTATTTATTAATTATTTTATTAATTATTATTTATTTTTCATTTTTATTTAATAAATATTATTTATTTATAAATATCTTGTACACAAATGATTTACAGATATAAATATCTCATACATAAAACATTTATAGAATTAAATTTTCATACATAAAACATTACAATCATACATTACAGAAATTATACAGAAGTATATACATATTTCAAAAGTTATACAAAAAAATGTTGAAATGTATACCATATATTGGGACAGAGGGAAAATTACATTTATGAATTCCATAATTAGAAAAAAATTAATGTAATAATGTAACAGCTAGGAACATATCCTTGGATCTTCTCAAAGAGTTTCTGAAAACTATCATATGAAATAAGAGATGAATAAATCATCTCCTTTCAGAAAGTCTTTGAGAAGAGCCAAGGATATGTTCCTAGCTTTTACGTTAATAAATTTATTTCTTTATTATAAGTCTTATTCATGAACACAAAATGAAAGCAGCAATTCAGACCTAAAAAATAAATAGAAGTTATGAAAAATGAAAAAAATTATATAAGTCAGAAACTGATTATACTTTTTGTAGCACAAACGTTAGCTGCTAAATGAACCCCACTGACATAAGACAAAGTGGAACTCCGCAAAAAATTCCCATTTACCTGTGGACATTATATAAGGTTGGTTTGGTGAGAAGTATCTAACTACAGCATCAGATGATGACTGAGCCCTGAAGATGATGTTATGTATAAAGTTTTGCAACCCTTATAGAAGATAAATTTAAATTAAAACATTATATTGTATTGTCACCTATTTTTTGGAAAGTAGATATATGGAGTAGAGGTTATGTGTCCCAAACTGCCAAGTACCTGAAAAAGTGAAAAATCTAGCCCTGTTATAATATATTTTATGTCATAGCTAAACTTTGTACACAGAAAAAAAAAACCCTGGCTGAAATCAATAAATTTCTAAAGTTATAAGTCATACGCCGTGTCTTCATGTTATTGAAGTATAAATACAATAGGAATAATAAAAATTTACAATAGTATTGACATACCTAAAAACTGTGTTTTACAAGCCTTAAAATATATACTCTAATTTAATTAGATGTATAGACCTATACAAGAAAAAAAAAATTTTGGAATGAAAACACTGGATAAGTTATTTAGCCAAAAGATTGTCACTTTTTATACTACATTTTATGTCATAGCTAAACTTTTCACACAGAAAAAGAAAAACCCTGGAAGAAATCAATAAATTTCTAAAGTTATAAGTCATA
>JAHWFO010038021.1:55454-74242 GCA_023313115.1 Rhysida immarginata | reverse complement strand
AGCTACACCCAATAATATTTTAGTTAGACGTATTTAAATTTCGCGCCATATAAATTCGGCCGCCATGGTCGGATTTGGCTACCTTTGCTGGGAAAAGGTTAATGAAACCATTATGGTTCATTATAATTTTCAATGCTCAAATATGGCATGTAATGTATCAATCGAATTGGAATGATGTGTCATGAATGAATATAACGTAAAATTACTGAGTGTCATAATTGGTTTAAGGAACCTGGTTTATTGGAACCATTGTGGTTGATTGGATCTTTGAATGCTAAAATATGGCACGTAATATATCAAACGACTTGGAATGATGTGTCATGAATGAATATAACGTAAAATTATTTATAGTCAAAATTGGTTTCAATAAACCTAGTTTGTGTGGAACGATTACGTTACACAGGAACTTTCAATACTAAAATATGGCATGTAATATATCAAACGACTTGGAATGATGTTTCATGAATGAATATAACGTAAAAATAATGATTAAAGAACTTCGTTGCAAGGAATCTGATTTAGTGGAATCATTATAGTTCATTGGAATTTTCAATGCCAAAATATGTCATGTAATATATCAAACACCTTGGCATGATGTCTCATGAATGAATATAATGTAAAATTATTAATAGTCAAAATTGGATTAAAGCAACCTGGTGTGCGTGGAATAATTATAAATTATTGGAACTTTCAAATCTAAATTATGTCATGTAATATAGAAAATGACTTGGAATCGTGTGCCTCGAAAGAATAAATTGAAAAATTAATGATAGTCAAAATTGGTTTCAATTAACCTGGTTTTGTAAAACCATAATAGTTCATCATAAGTTTCAATGCTAAAAAAAGTCATGTGATATATCAAATGAATTGTAATGATCTCTCATGAATAAATATAACGTATAAATATTGATAGCAGAACTTCGTTAAAAGGAATCTAATTTAGTGGTATCATTATAGTTCAATAGAACTTTCAATGCAAAAAAATGGCATGTAATATAATAAACAACTTGGAATGATGTGTCAGGAATTGGAACTTTCAATGCTAAAATTTGACATGTACTATAAAAAACGACTTGGAATGATATGTCATGAATGAATATAACGTAAAATTAATTATAGTCAAAACTGGTTTCAACAAACTTGGTTTTGTAGAACCATAGTGGTTCATCAGAACTTTCAATGCAAAAATCTGTCATGTGATATATCAAACGATTTGGAATGATGTTTCATGAAGAAATATAACGTAAAATTAATGATAGTAGAATTTAGTTTCACGTAACCTGGTTTATCAGAACCATTATTGTTCATTGGAATGATCAATGCTAAAAAAAAAAAGTATGTAATATATCAAACGAATTGGAATTGTGTGTCATGAAAGAAGTTAATGTAAAATAATGATAGTCGAAAGTGGTATCAAGGATTCTAGTTTAGTGGAACCATTATGGTTAGTTGGTATTTTCAATGTTAAAATATGGCATGTAATATATAAAACGCCTTGGAATTATGTGTCGTGAATGAATATAACGTAAAATTAATGATAGTCAAAATTGGTTTCAAGGAAACTGGTTTTGTAGAACCATAATAGTTCATTGGAAGTTTTAATGCTAAAATATAGCACGTTATATGTCAAACGAATTGGAATGATGTGTCATGAATGAATATAACGTAAAATAATGATAGTAGAATTTGGTTTCAAGGAATCCAATTTAATGGAACCATTATAGTTCATCGGAACTTTCAATGCTAAAATATGGCATGTAATATATCAAACGATTGGGAAAGGTGTATCATGAATGAATATATCGTAAAAATAATGATAGTAGAACTTCGTTAAAAGGAATCTGGTTTAGTAGAAACATAATGGTTGATTGGAACTTTCAAAGCTAAAATAATGCATGTAATTTATCAAAAGACTTGGAATGATGTGTCATTAGAGAGTATAACTTAAAATTAATGTTTGTCTATATTGGTTACAGGAACCTAGTTTTATGGAACTATTATGGTCCACTGGAATTTTCAATGCTAAAATATAGCATATAATATTTCAAACAGCTTGGAAAGATGTGTCGTGAATGAATATAACCTAAAAATTTAATAACCAAATTGGTTTCAAGGAACCTGGTTTAGTGGAATTATTATAGTTCATTGGAACTTTCAATGCTAAATTATATCAAACGACCTGGAATGAAGTGTCATGAATGAATATTACGTAAAATGATTTACAGTCAAAATTGGTTTCAACAAACTTTGTTTAGTGAAATTATTATAGTTCATTGAATCTTTCAATGCTAAAATATAGCATGTAATATATCAAAAGAGTTGTAATGATGTGTCATGTATGAATACAACGTAAAATTAAAAATAGTCAAAATTGGTTTCAAGGAACCTAGTTTGTGTAGAACCATTATGGTTTTTGAAATTTTCAATGCTAACATATAGCATGTAATATATCAAACGAATTGAAATGATGTGTTATGAATGAATATAAGGTAAAATCAATGATAGCAGCTGTTAGTTTCAAGTAATCTGCTTTAGCTGAACCATTATCATTCATTTGAACTGTCAATGCTAAAATATAGCATTTAATATATCCAACGAATAGGAATGGTGTTTCATGAAAGAATATAATGAAAAATAATTATAGTCGAACTTGGTTTCAAGGAATCTGGTTAAGTAAAAACATTATGGTTGATTGGAACTTTCAATGCTAAAATATGGAATGTAATATTATCAAAAGACTTGGATTGTTGTGTCATGAATGATTATAACGTAAAATTAATAATAATCTAAATTGGTTTCAAGGAACCTGGTTGGGTGGAACAATTTTGGTTTATTGGAACTTTCAAAGCTAAATTATCGCATGTAATATAACGACTTAGAATACCTTGTCATGAAAGAATATAATGTAAATTAATGTTTGTCGAAATTGGTTCCAAGGAACCTAGTTTAATGAAACCATTATGGTTCATTATAATTTTCAATGCTCAAATATGGCATGTAATGTATCAATCGAATTGGAATGATGTGTCATGAATGAATATAACGTAGAATTACTGAGTGTCATAATTGGTTTTAAGGAACCTGGTTTTTTGGAACCATTATGGTGTATTGGATCCTTGAATGCTAAAATATGGCATGTAATATATCAAACGACTTGGAATGATGTGTCATGAATGATTATAAAGTAAAATTATGTATAGTCAAATTTGGTTTTAATAAACCTAGCTTGTGTGGAACGATTACGTTACACTGGAACTTTCTTTAGTAAAATATGGCATGTAATATATCAAACGACTTGGAATGATGTGCCATAAATTGGAACTTTCAATGCTAGAATATGGCATGTAATATATCAAACGACTTGGAATGATGTTTCATGAATGATTATAACGTAAAAATAATGATCGCAGAACTTCGTTACAAGGAATCTGATTTAGTCGAATCATTATAGTTCATATGTAATATATCAAACGACTTGGAAAGAATTGTCATCATTGAGTATAAATTAAAATTAATGATTGTCAAAATTGGTTCCGAGGATTCTAGTTTAGTGGAACTATTATGGATGGTTAATACTTTCAATGCTACAATATTGCATGTAATATATCAAACGCCTTGGCATGATGTGTCAGGAATGAATATAATGTAAAATTAATGATAGTCAAAATTGGATAAAAGCAAACTGGTTTGTGTGGAACAATTATGGATTATTGGAACTTTCAATGTTAAAATATGTCATGTAATTTAGAAAATGACTTGGAATCGTGTGCCATGAAAGAACATATTGTAAAATTAATGATAGTCAAAATTGGTTTCAATGAACCTGGTTTTGTAAAACCATAATTGTTCATCGGAAGTTTCAATGCTAAAATACGTCATGTGATATATCAAACGAATTGTAATGATCTTTCATGAATAAATATAACTTAAAAATATTGACAGTATATCTTCGTTACAAGTAATTGGAATTGTGTGTCATGAAGGAAGTTAATGTAAAATAATGATAGTCAAATTTGGTTTCAAAGAACCTAGATTTCTGGAACCATAATGGTTCATCAGAACTTTGAATGCTAAAATACGTCGTGTGATATATCAAATGACTTGGAATAATGTTTCATGAATAAGTATAACTTATAATAATGATTGTCGAATTTGGTTCCAAGAAACCTAGGTTATTGAAACTGTACGTGTCCCAGAATCTAATTAACGCAGTCATCTGCATCGTTAATAAGATTATATAAAACACCATTTATAATCAGAGTCTGGTCTGTCCTTCTGTTTGTGAAAATAAACGGGTAGCCGAGGTAGTTTTGGTCCGACCAGGTCGTGAAAGTGCACCGGGGTTTTACAGTAGTATGAGAATATGGTTTAGAGAAGATTGCTTAGGGAATCCAGAGCACCAAGAATTTTATGTATAAGCACACACATTTATTCTATGTTAGAAAGATAATACATAATTGATAAAATTATAATATCCTCACAGGTTAGTTATTAAATGGGTTATCTAGTTATTGCACGCTCTTTATATTGAATTCTCTACTGTTAAATAATAGCAATATCTGAAATCTACTTTTATCCACTTAAGTTCTAAAATTGAAGATTAATTTCCTAAAACTTTTTAATTTACATAATTCTGTATCTCAAAGGCTCTTTAGAAATCTTTTTATTATTTTACAAATTAATTGTCATCTCATGCACTGTATACATAATTTCAAGCGTAAGGACCTGATAAATTTTTCACTTTTTCTCTTTTTAAAATGAAAGTTAAATAGAACAAGATTTTCCACAATTTACCACATCTACAAATCAATGTTCTCTCTGACGTTTGTGATATAAAAAGAATGAGAAAAGGATGTGCACCATTACCCATTCTTCTCGGTGACTCCGTCGTCGCTCGTTGCTCGCTGCGGTGAGTGGCAGGGGGTTGGCGTGATTTCTTCTCTCGTCAGACTCTGCGAAAGTTTTTAACAAACATTGGCCTTAATTATAACAATAGTCATAATAATAATATTCCTTTTTATTCAATCTCTTGGTGGGGAATTATAAACTGTTTCTAACTAAAGGTAGCTCTCAGTGAAAGTGTTTCACTCTTTAACAACATTCGACTTTTTCGTGATTCATTTCCTCTTCTTCTATCTTTCTGTATGAACTCACACAACGTCCAGTTCTCCGTAGATCTCGCCATCAACTCTTTGTCTCTCGATCTTGTCAACAACTGCTTCTTAGTCCCTCTAACAATTGTAAAGAGACGCCGCTCACAGACGATAGAATAATCATCGTTGATTGGTCAAAAAATTAAATAGGTGCTCGAGAATTGTTAGACATGGCACAGAGCTCGCTATCATGGAGGAGGGGGGGTTTCAAGGTGAAAAGACGATCTCTACTCAACTCGATAGAGCTAACTGTAAATTAATGCCGCTGTCAAACAACTCTGAAAATAAAATACCTCAAATTCACGAGCGTATTGTTTAACAATTCCAACGGTTTCAATTATAAACCGTTTTATAACAAAACTTATAAAATCATCCCAAACTGTTAATAATCTTTATCAAGAAATATGATTGTTCTTAAAAGATAGAACAATACAAACAGACGGGGCGGGTCGCTACAAAAACAAATCGCTCCCGGAAATTAAAAATTTGTCCATCTACTGATGACAAATTTTCAACAAACGCAAATAAAATAAATTCTCAATCTTCTGAGCCATACTGGTCCAAAGTCGCTATTGAGGTTGTCCAGCAGTCTTCCACGTTGGGGTATGAATACACATACCTCAACTCACCTATTCACATCACAAAGATCTCTTTTCTTCCTGCACACAGCTAATAAACTTTTATTGAAACTTCAATAAAAAAGAAAAATCGATTGAAATAATTACAGTCATAATTGTGGTAAGTCACAATAAATTATTACAAAGGGAGAATTTTAATTTCCTTTTGGCACAAGAATTCTCCGAATAATATCTGGACAACAGCCTTTATTGTTTACATAACTCTTCAAAAGAATTATTTGAAAATAGTCACTGTTAGATTATTAAAAGTTCATGAGCATTCAAATTGAATATGCGAAAAAACACACAAAAGTTCATAATAAAGTTCATCATGATTGACTTACATGTCTTAATAGTTCATTTTCGCATGCTTTCGAAAGTTATCGATGCACTGGATTCCAAATTTTACGCTTGCAACATTGAAAGTTCGTAATTCACGTTTACTCACAGTTCTAAATTGTTCATTGTTCTTCTATAGTAGTTGATGATGAATTCTTGAAAAATCGCTTAGTTTTTCTGTGTTCATCTTTATCCATTCGAAAAAGAAATGAAGAAATTATGGTTGGCACTAAGTTTTCATCCATCTCGCTCGCATAGTAAATTGTATTGAAATCGATCCACTTGATAAAGGAATATCACGACGAAGAGTAGGGGTGATCCTCATCTCTGATGGCTGAAACCGATTCGATGTCCTCACAAGTCGCTCCACTACGCTTCATTTGTTTCCTCGTGTCGTCATGAAATAGAAACTAAAAATCGAAAAACGAGGGAAGACGCCTTTATCACCCGCTGTCTTAAAGTCAGTTATGTCATCAAAGTTCATTGTTCAAGTAATAATGCTTTATTCTTCACTCATTCCATACCACATTATTTTTATTTTTTGGTCACAAAACATCAACTTGTAAAATGACTTATTGATCAAATAAACGAATTTAAACTTAATAACCATTATACCAATAACAGCGCGTAAAATGCACAACTAATTTCTTTCTTATTAATTCAATATCAATAAATGACGCAAAAGCTTTAATTAATTTCTCTCTATTCAATAATTATTATTTAATTACAAACATCTGTTTATTTTAAATTTATTTGTTCAACCACTCTCAATCAAAAATAATGATCCACTATTAATATAAAATCTTAAAATTTTTTTAAAAAAATTATTATTTTCTCCTAAGTTAATTGGATCTCCTTGAAAGTATTTCTTACTTCTATTTATATCACACAAACAAATGAGTAGGAAAACCTTTCTCCTATTTTACATAATGATTCTAACTCCGTGAGGGTGTTTGACCTCTTTTCACGGGTGGTGATAAGGATTCAGTTTGACATTCCTTATCTATCTCTCTATCAGTCTTTAGGAAAGAACCTTCTTTAATCGAGTTCTTTTCAGTTGAAGTTGTCAAACTCCATCAACTGGATTACATTTAATAATTTCTTGTATCCTTGTTTCAAGAAATTCACTCCTTTGTTTAAAAGGAAAACGCATGGTGACTGACAAAAGCAACATCACCGCGTCCATCAAGTTTCTTCAAAATATTCAAGTAAGACAAATTCTTATTTCAGAATATTACTTCTTATTTCATGTCTTAGTCAATATGTTTATTAATTACTGATTACCTAAAATCATAAAAATCTAATCATTGTATGCATCAGGAGATTCAATCAAATGTTTTCTATTATTTAGGGGGGGGGGATCCCAAATATTTTATTTATGTAAATAAATCTTTTAGATTTCTTAAAAGCTACAAAGCTAGTCGCATTAAGATTAATAAAATGTTAAATAAAGCATTGAAGTCGTGTGCATTAACTAAAATCAATTAATAAGCAGTTTTATTATAAAATCCTGTTAAATTCAAACGTGGCTCAACCATTAATAATGTTTATCAATTAAAAATTGAGATCGCAGTTTCTTAACAATAAGTTCAAGTGACTGATCCTTATTACAGTTCATTAATGCTTAACGTTTATTCCTACGATACGTAACTTATTTATTTATTTTTACCTTATAATAATATTACAACATAGGATAATTAATATATTTCTATTTATTTGTTCTCAATAATACTAGAATATAAACATTATTCCACCTTAATATATTGATTTTATTTATAAGTAATACTTATACTCCCTAGATTAAGTTAAGTTTGTAAATAATTCTAATGATAAGTGGCTACTAGAATCTTTTCATAGTAAAAATATCTGTTAGAATCAAGGGAAAGGGTGATCCCTGTCTTTTCGTTCTACCTATTATTTCCTACTCCTCTTTCAATACAGAGCATCTCGTAGCGTGTTAGCTTATGGGCGGATGTCGAACGTAATTCAATGCTTTTTCGATCATCGCTTTCATCTGCTTCAAATTGAAACCCGTTGATTGAATTGCTACAAAATTAAGTGTTTGCTAAAAAGACAAATAATCCTTTAAACATAATATCAACCTTTTATTAATAATATTAGAAAAGGAGTAGCCATTTCCTGTCCCAACTGTCATACAGATTTATTTACGAGTGTAACTTTTTCACTCCGCGATTTTTTACTTCAAGGGACTTTGTTTCCTCCGCGAACATGCTCAAGGAAGAATTCTTGCGTGGAAAAGTGAATCATATTCACCTGATTTCTCCTCCAACGCCATTTTATCCTTTAGAAAAAGGAAGCAAGGACCTCAGGTCTCCTGACACTGAGAGTTACCGTAAACAATAATAAACTAAAGCTGGCAAAAATAAATAAGTTGCCGAAAGCAAAATAATGAATCTCGACAAAAATTAGCGAGATTTATAAAGTTGCATAACCTTAAAAAAATTTCAAACTCTAGATTATAACGCCAATAAATATACGCCATTACTTGAAAGATTATTAAAATAATGATAAAACCCACTCTTGCCTGAACCAACCTCTCAAACTGAGGGATGGGAATACAAAACTCCCCAGAAATTCCGGTCAACTCCGGAACAAGGAGGGAGGATAGGGGATAGTTAGCAAAACACCTACGATCCCACTACCCTAGTCCATATAATAAACAATAACTTCTACTCCATGAGTTAAAACTAAATTTCTGTCATTATTATAGCATTAACATTATAAATGAAAACGATTAAGGAAAATTGTCACCTGTTGATTATTTCAGAATGACTTTTCTGTTTTCATAAACTCCAACGAATCTGAAAAGATTTATTCTAAATTGCGTAACTGTGCACTTAGGAACAAAAAAAATTAAACTGACTATTACTAAATTAGGTTCATGGAGCGTACTGTCTGCTCTCATGTGATAAAAATACCGATGAATGGAAAGTTTTAGCGTTCCATTAATAGGGACCGTCGCTGTTCTGGTGAAAGATTCTTCACTGTCAAGGGATGAGTTGCGTTCACAGTTGAGGATACTTCTGAATAAGTAGTCTCGGCCTTGTTCAACCAGGTACGGAATAATTTATAAAATTCTTCCGTGTCATAGGCGTATTACTGCCTGTCGTGATTACAGGTTTATTACCTCTGTATTCGCGCACCAGTTGGGTAATTCCCATGTGTCGGGGAGGCGCTATCTATTCCACTGCCGATACTGGATTTTTGTATTACATTGGATGATTATAAGATGGTGTATACGGTTGCATCATAGGTAACATATCTACATATGATTGGCACGCAGGTTGAGCGTGCGGTAGGGGAGGGGCATTTTTTCTCCGCTCCTCACTCTGTCCTTATTTTTCTGTATTAAAACTGCTATAGTCTCATTCATTTCTCTTATTTGTTCTTCTATTTTGTATTTTTTTTCTTTCTCCTGTCTCATTTCTTTCATTTCCCAAACTACTAGCTTTGAAATTTGTTCTATTTTCCCCATGTTTGTGTTTATTTCTTCCCTTAGCTGAATTTTTAGGGTTATTTCCCTATCGAAGGTCTTAATTGCTTCCTCCAGTTCATGATCATGTTTACATTCCTTGTGTTTCGTGCTCGCCTTATCTTATCTTATCTAGTACAGAGGGTAGATTATCGCAAGCGATAATCTGTGGCACCTACTCCTACGAAGGAGTTTTGCGCTATCCCATTAAATAACGACTGCTACGAGATGACAGTAGCAGCGGGGACCGACGGCTTAACGTGCCCTCCAAAGCACGGGGGGTTTCATGATGGAAAACTTGCTGGGGATAAACGAACCAGAGGCTGTCACCAACCACTGGAAAACCAGCTATGGTCAATCGGCAAATGGGTCAGTCCAAAGTCCCTTAATAGCCGCGTCCTAAATAGCTGTCCCACCAGCGGCGGCCCTCAAGCCCTGGCCGTCACCCAACCAGCAGCTGGCCGCGCCTGAAGTTGCTGAACTCCTGAGACAACCAGGCCATGGCCACCCCCAAAACTCCTAGAGATGCCAATTGTAAAGAGATGCCGCTCACAGACGATAGAATAATCATCAGTCAAAAAATTTATTAGGTGCTTGAGAATTGATAGACATGGCACAGAGCTCACTATCAAGGAGGAAGGGGGGGGGTAGGGTGAAAAGACGATCTCTACTTAACTCGACAGAGCTAACTGTAAATTAAAGCCGCTGTCAAACAACTCTGAAAATAAAATACCTCAGCTTCACAAGCGTATTGTTTGACAATTCCAAAGGTTTCAATTTTAAACCGTTTTTATAAAAAAAGTTATAAAATCATCCCAAAATGTTAATAACTTTATCAAGAATTATGATTGTTCTTAAAAGATAGAACAATACAATTAGAGGGGGCGGGTTATTGATTTGGTTGATCCATTTTGGATTATTAGATGTTTCATTGCCAAATTATGTCATGTAAGATATCAAACGACCTAGAATGAAGTGTCATGCATGAATATCACGTAAAAAAGGATAGTCAAAATTAGTTTCAAAAAACCTGGTTTATGTGGAACTATAATGGTTTATTGGAACTTTCACTGCTAATGTTTGGCATGTTATATATCAAAAGACTTGGAATAGTTTAACATAAAAGAATATAATGTAAAATATTGATTGTTGAAATTAGTTCCAAGAAACCTAGTTTAATGCAACCATTACGGTTCAATGCTAAAATATGGCATGTAATGTATGAAACGAATGGAATGATGTGTCATGAATAAATGTAACGTAAAATAATTATAGTCCAAAATGGTTTCATCAAACTTGGTTTAGTGGAACCATTACGATTAATTGGAATACTGAATGCCAAAATATGTCATGTAATATATCAAATGACATAGAATGGTGTTTCGTGAATGAATATAACGTAAATAAATAATAGACAAAATTGGTTTCAATGAACCTGTTTTGTGTGGAACCAGTACGTTTCTTTGGAACTTTCAATGCTAAAATATTGCATTTAATATATTAAACGATTTCGAATGATGTGTCATGAATGAATATAACGTAAAACTTATTATAGTCAAAATTGGTTTCAACAACATTGGTTTAGTGGAACCATTATGATTCATTAGAATATTCAATGCCAAAATATAGCATTTAATATATAAAAAGACATGGAATGGTGTGTCATGAAAGAAAATAACTGAAAATTAATGATTGTCGAAATTAGTTCCAAAGAACATAGTTTATTGGATCCATTATGTTTCATTAGAATTTTCAACGTTAAAATATGGCATGTAATGTATGAAGCGATTTGGAATGATGGGTCATCAATGAATATAACGTAAAATTACTGATAGTCAAAATTGGTTTTAAGGAACTTTGTTTAGTGGATCCATTATTGTTGATTGGAATTTTCTATGCTAAAATAAGGCATGTAATATATAAAACGTCTTGGAATGGTGTGTCAAGAAAAAATATAATGTAAAATAATGTTAGTCAAAATTGGTTTCGAGAAACCTCGTTTAGAAGAAGCATTAGGGTTATTTGGATTTTTCTATGCAAAAATATGGCATATAATATATCAATCGAATTGGAATGATGTGTCATGAATAAATATAACGTAAAGTTAATTGTATTCAAAATTTTTTACAACAAACTTGATTTAGTCCATCCATTATGGTTCTTTGGAACTTTCATTGTAAAAATATGTCATGTATTATATCAAACGACCTGGAGAGAAGTGTCATTAATGAATATTACGTAAAATATTTGTAGTCAAAATGTGTTCCAACAAACATCGTTTTGTAGAACCATAATAGTTCATCGGAGCTTTCAATGCTGAAACACGTCATGTGATATATCAAACGACTTGGAATGATGTTTCATGAAGGAATATAACGCGAAATTAATGATAGTAGAATTTAGTTCCACGTAACCAGGTTTAGCAGAACCATTATCGTTTATTGGAACTGTCAATGCTAAAAAAAAGCATGTAATATATCAAACGAATAGGAATTGTGTGTCATGAAAGAAGTTAATGTAAAATAATGATAGTCGAAAGTGGTATCAAGGATTCTAGTTTATTGGAACCATTATGGTTGGTTGGTATTTTCAATGTTAAAATATGGCATGTAATATATCAAACGCCTTGGCATTATGTGTTGTCAATGAATATAACGTAAAATTAATGATAGTCAAAATTGGTTTCAAGGAACCTAGTTTAATGAAACCATTATGGTTCATTGGATTTTTCAATGCTAAAATGTGGCATGTAATGTATCAAATGAATTGGAATGATATGTCATGAATGAATATAACGTAAAATTACTGATAGTCAAAATTGGTTTTAAGGAACCTGGTTTAGTGGAATCATTATGGTTCATTGAAACTTTAAATGCTAAAATATATCATGTAATGTATCAAACGACATGAAATGGTGTGTCATGAAAGAATATAATATAAATTAATGATTGTCAAAATTGGTTTCAATGAACCTGGTTTGTGTGGATCCATTATGTTTCATTGGAACTTTCAATGCTAAAATATGGCATGTTTATATCAAACGAATTCAACTGATGTTTCATTAATGAGTATAACTTAAAATTAAAGATTGTCAAAATTGTTTCCAAGGAACCTAATTTAATGAAGCCATTATGTTTCATTGGAATTTTCAAGGATTTAGATTTTCTAGAACCATAAATGTTCATCGGATCTTTCAATGCTACAATACGTTATGTGATATATCAAATGACTTGGAATAATGTTTCATGAATGAGTATAACCTAAAAAAAATGATTGTTGCAATTGGTTCCAAAGAACCTAGTTTAATGAAACCATTATGGTTCATTGTACTTTTCTATGCTAAAATAAGGCATGTGATATATCAAACGAGTAATAATGACGTGTCATGAAAGAATATAACGTAAAATTAATGATAGTCAAAATTTGTTTCATTAAACCTGGTTTGTGTAGAACCATAATAGTTCTTCAGAACTTTCAATGCTAGATTACGTCATGTGATATATCAAACGACTTGGAATAGTGTGTCATGGAAGAATATAATATAAAATAATGATAGTCAAAATTTGTTTCAAGGAACCTGGTTTTCTTGAAACATAATGTTTCATCGGAACTTTCAATGCTAAAATACGTTATGTGATATATCAAACGACTTGGAATGATGTTTCATGAATGAGTATAACTTAAAATTAATGATTGTTGAAATTGTTTCTAAAGAACCTAGTTTAATGAAACCATTATGTTTCATTGGGATTTTCAATGCTAAAATATGCAATGTAATTTATCCAACGAATTGGAATGCTGTGTCATGCATGAATATAACGTAAAAATACCGAGAGTCAAATTTGGTTTTAAGGAACCTGGTTTAGTGGAACCATGATATGTGATTGGATCTTTCAATGCTAAAATTTGGCATGTAATATATCAAACGATATGGAATGAAGTGTCATGAATGAATATATAGTAAAATTGATTGTAGACAAAACGGTTTTCAACAAAATTGGTTTAGTGGAACCATTATGGTTTATTGTAACTTTCAATGCCAAAATATGTCATGCAATATATGAAACAACTTGGAATGATGTGTAATGAATAAATATAACGTAAAAATGTTTAAAGTCAAAATTGGTTTAAACAAACAACGTTTAGTGTAACCAATAGGGTTCATTTGAACTTTCAATGCCAAAATATGTCATGTAATATATCAAACGACATGGAATGAAGTGTCATGAATGAATATAACGTAAAACGAACTATAGCCAAAATTGGTTCCAAGGAACCTGGTTTGTGTGGAACTATAATGGTTCATCGGAACTTTTAAGGCCAAAATAAGTTTTGTAATTCATCAAACGGCTTGAAATGATATGTCATGAATGAATATAACCTAAAATTAATTATATTCAAAATTGGTTACAACAAATATGGTTTAGTTGATTCATTATGGTCCATTGGAACTTTCATTGCCAAAATATGTCATGAAATGAAGTGTCATGAATGAATATAACGTGAAATTTATAATAGCAGAACTTGGTCCCAAGGAATCTGATTTAGTTGAACCATTATAGTGCATTGAAACTTTAAATGCTAAAATATGGACTGTACTATATCAAACGACTTGGAAGTATGTGTCTAGAATGAATATATCGTAAAATAATTATAGACAAAACTAGTTTCAATAAAATTGGTTTAGTAGAACCATTATCGTTCATTGTATCTTTCATTGCCAAAATTTGTTATGTAATATATAATACAAATTGGAATGATGTGCCATGAATGAATGTAACGTAAAATTGTTTATATTCAAAACTGGTTTCAATAACTATGTTTAGAGGAATCATGATGGTTCATTTGAACTTTCATTGGTAAAATACGTCATGTGATGTATTAAACGACTTGGAGTGAGTATAACTTAAAATTATTGATTGTCGAAATTGGTTCCAAGGAACCTAGTTCAATGAAACTATTAATGGTTCATTGGAATATTCAATGCTAAAATATGGACTGTACGACTTGGAAGGATGTGTCTGGAATAAATATATCGTAAAAATAATTATAGACAAAACTGGTTTTAACAAAACTGCTTTAGTAGAACCATTATGGTTCATTGTAACTTTCATTGCCAAAATATGTCATGTAATACTTACTTACTTACTTTTCAAACTCGCTTATCCGTTAGGGTCGCGGGGGCAGCAGCCCTATGGAAGATTTCCAGCGATCGCGATCTTCCGCCATCAGGCGCATATCCTCCCTGGTAATATCCAAGCGACTCGAACCCAGATTCTCCATGTAGTCTAGCCACCTGGTTCTAGGCCGACCCCTTGGTCTCTTACACACAGGCTTGGAAAATAACATTTGCCTAGGAAGACTACTTTGCGGCATCCGTATCATGTGGCCATACCAGCGCAACTGAGATCTCTCCATGCAGAGAAGTAGCGGCTCAACACCTAAGGATTCCCTTATTGTGCTGCTGTACACTCTATCTAGTAGGGTAACACCTGCCACACCTCCCAGGAATCTCATTTCGGCCGCTTGTACCCGCGATCGCACTCTTTCCGTCATGTGAGATATCAAACGACTTAGAATGATGTTTCATGATTGAATATAACATGAAATTAATGACGGTAGAATTTGGTTCCAAGGAATCTGATTTAGTGGTAATTATTATAGTATTTTGGAACTTTCAATGCCTAAATATGGCAAGTAATATATGAAATAACTTGGAATGGTGTATCATGAAAGAATATAATGTAAAATAATGATAGTTCAAATTGTTTTCAAGGCACTTAGTTTTGAAGAATCATATTCTTAATCGGATCCTTCAATGTTAAAATATGGCATGTAATATATTAAACGACTTGAAATGAAGTGTCATGTATAAATATAACGTGAAATTACTGATAGTCAAAATTGGTTTCAATGAACCTGGTTTGTGTGGAACCATTATGTTTCATTAGAACTTTCAATGCTAAAATAAGGCATGTTTATATCAAACGAATTCAAATGATGTTTCATGAATGAGTATAACATAAAAGTAATGATTGTTGAAATTGGTTCCAAAGAACCTAGTTTAATGAAAACATTATGTCTCATTGGAACGATTACGGTTGATTGGATCTTTCAATGCTAAAATATGGCATGTAATATATCAAAGGACTTGAATTGACGTGTCATGTATGAATAAAACGTAAAATTAATGATAGTAAAAAAGGGTTTCAAGGAACCTGGTTTGTGTAGAACCAAACTGGTTACTCAGAACTTTCAATGCTAGATTACGTCATGTGATATATCAAACGACTTGGAATGGTGTGTCATGAAAGAATATTATATAAAATAATGATAGTCAGAAGTGGTTTCAAGGAACATGGTTTTCTAGAAACATAATGGTTCATCGGAACTTTCAAAGCTAAAACATGTTATGTTTATATCAAACGAAATCAAACGAATAGTCAAAATTGGTTTCAACAAACTTGGTTTTGTAGAACCATCGTAGTTCTTCGGAAATTTCCATGCTGAAATACGTCATGTGAGATATCAAACGAAATAGAATGATGTTTTATGATTGAATATAACGTGAAATTAATGACGGTAGAATTTGGTTCCAAGGAATCTGATTTAGTGGTAAGTATTATGGTATATTGGAACTTTCAATGCCTAAATATGGCAAGTAATATATCAAACAACTTGGAATGGTGTATCATGAAAGAATATAATGTAAAATAATGATAGTTAAAATTTGTTTTCAATGCACTTAGTTTTGAAGAATCATATTTTTTATCGGAACCTTCAATGTTAAAATATGGCATGTAATATATTAACCGACTTGAAATGAAGTGTCATGAATAAATATAACGTGAAATAACTGATCGTCAAAATTGGTCTTAAGGAACCTGGTTTAGTGGAATCATTATTGTTCATTTGAACTTTCATTGTTAAAATACGCAATGGGATATATTAAACGACTTAGAATGATGTTACATTTATGATTATAAAATAAAATTATTGATGGTAGAAGTTGGTTTCGAGGAATTTGATTTAGTAGAAATATTATAGTATATTGGAACTATCAATGCCTAAATATGGCAAGTAAGATATCAAGAAACTTGGAATGGTGTATCATGAAAGAATATAATGTAAAATAATGATAGTCAAAATTGGTTTCAATGAAACTGGTTTGTGTGGAACCATTATGTTTCATTGGAAATTTCAATGCTAAAATATGGCATAAACATATCAAACGCATTCAAATGATGTTTCATGAATGAGTATAACTTAAAATTAAAGATTGTCGAAATTGTTTCCAAGGAACCTAGTTTAATGAAACCATTATGTTTCATGGAATTTTCAAGGATGTAGGTTTTCTAGAACTATAAATATTCATCAGAACTTTCAATGCTAACATACGTTATGTGATATATCAAACGACTTGGATTGATGTTTCATGAACGATTATAACTTAAGTTGTAATTGGTTCCAAAGAACCTTGTTTAATGAAAACATTATGGCTCATTGGAACTAATATTGTTTATTGGAACATCAGATGCAAGAATATGGCCTGTAATAAATAAAACGACTTGAATTAACGTGTCATGAATGAATATAACGTAAAATTAATGATAGTAAAAAATGGTTTCAAGAAACCTGGTTTTTGTAGAACCATATTGGTTCTTCAGAACTTTCAATGCTAGAATGCGACATGTGATATATAAAACGACTTGGAATGATGTTTCATGAATGAGTATAACTTAAAATTAATGATAAGATCCAATAGTTGAATTTCGGTCAATTTTGCTGGTGAATGAAAAATAAATAAAAGGGTCTTTGAATAGCAAAATGGTAAAAGTTTTAATAACCTACGCGTTTCGAATACACTTCATCATCAGGGTGGGAAACGACTACAATTAATGATTGTTGAAATTGGCTTCAGTAACCTGATTTTTTAGAGACATATTGGTTCATCAGAGCTTTAAAAGCTAAAATACGTTATGTTGATATCAAACGAATTCGAATCATGTTTAATGAATGAGTATAACTTAAAATTATTGATTGTCGAAATTGGTTCCAAGGAAACTAATTTAATGAAACCATTATGGTTTATTGGAATTTTCAATGCTAAAATATGGCATGTAATTTATCAATCGAATTGGAATGATGTGTCATAAATGTATTTAACGTAAAATTACTGTTAGTCTAAATTAGTTTTAAGGAATCTGACTTAGTGGAGCCATTATAGTTCATTGGAACTTTAAATGCTAAAATATGGCCTGTACAATATCAAACGATTTGAAATGATGTGTCATGAATGAACATAACGTAAAAGTAATGATAGTCAAAATTGGTTTCAAGGAACCTGGTTATCTAGAACCATAATGGTTCATCTGAACCTTCAATGCTAAAATACGTCATGTGATATATCAAACGAGTTGGAATGATGTTTCATGAATGAGTATAAGTTAAAATAATTGATTGTCGAAAATGGTTCCAAGGAACATAGTTCAATGGAACCATTATGGTTCATTGTAATATTCAATGCTAAAATGAGGCTTGTAATATATCAAACGAATTGGAATGATGTGTCAAGAATGAATATAACGTAAAAGTAATGATAGTCAAAATTGGTTTCATAGAACCTGGTTTGTGTGAAACCGTAATGATTCTTCGGAATTTTCAATGCTAAAATAAGTCATGTGATATATCAAACGACTTGGATTGATGTTTCATGAATGTATATAACTAAAAATAATTGATTGTCGAAATTGGTTCTAAGAAACCGAGTTTACTGGAACCATTGTGGTTCATTGTATTTTTCTCTGCTAAAAAAGGTATGTGATATATCAAACGAATAGAAATGATGTTTCATGAATGAATATAACGTAAAATTATTGACAGTCAAAATTAGTGTTAAGAACCTGGTTTAATGGTACCATTATGGTTGATTAGATCTTTCGTTGCTAAAATTTGGCATGTAATATATCAAACGACATGGAATGAAATGTCATGAATGAATATAACGTAAAACTAATTATAGCCAAAATTGGTTTCAAGAAACCTGCTTTGTGTGGAACAATAATAGTTCATCGGAATTTCTAAAGATAAATTATATCTTGTAATGTATCAAACGACTAGGAATGATGTGTAATAAATGAATATAACGTAAAATTAATTATATTCAAAATTGGTTAACAACAAACT
>JAHWFO010038021.1:10519-51811 GCA_023313115.1 Rhysida immarginata | reverse complement strand
GAACCTGGTTTAGTAGAACTATTATCTTTCATTGGAACACTTTATGCCAAAATATAAAACGTAATATATGAAACGAATTGAAGTCGTGATTCATGAAAGAATATAATGTAAAAAAATGATAGTCAAAATTGGTTTCAAGGAACCTAGTTTTCTAGAACCATAATGGTACATCTGAACTTTCAATACTAAAATACTTCATGTGATATATCATACGACTTGGAATGATGTTTCATGAATGAGTATAACTTAAAATTAATGATTGTCGAAATTGGTTCCAAGGAACTTAATGAAACCATTATAGTTCATTGGAATTTCCAATGCTAATATATGGCATGTAATGTATAAAACGAATTGGAATGAAGTGTCATGAATGAATATAATGTAAAATTACTGATAATCAAAATTGATTTTAAAGAACATGGTTTAGTGGAACCATTATGTTTGATTGGATCTTTCAATGCTAAAATATGGCATGTAATATATCAAAAGACTTGGATTTATGTGTCATGAATGAATATGACGTAAAATTTATTATATTCAAAATTGGTTTCAACAAACCAGGTTTAGTGGAATCATTATGTTTCATTGGAAGTTTCATTGTTAAAATACTTCATGTTATATATAAAACGACTGAGAATAATATTTCATGAATGTATATAACGTGAAATTATTGAGTGTAGAGCTTCGTTCTAAGGAACCTGGTATAGTAGAACCATTATCGTTCATTCGAACTGTCAATACCAAAATATAAAATGTAATATATCAAACGGATTGCAGTGGTGTGTCATGAAAGATTATAATGTAAAATAATAATAGTCGAAATTGGTTTCAAGGAATTTGGTTTAGTGGAACCTTTATGGTTGATAGGAACTTTCCATGCTAAAATATAGCATGTAATATATCAAACTACTTTGAATGAGGTGTCATGAATGAATACTTACTTACTTTTCAAAACTGCTTATCCGTTAGGGTCGCGGGGGCAGCAGCCCTATGGAAGATCTCCAGCGATCGCGATCTTATGCCATCAGGAGCATGTCCTCCCTGGTAATACCCAAGCGACTCGAACCCAGATTCTCTATGTAGTGTAGCCACCTGGTTCTAGGCCGACCCCTTGGTCTCTTACCCACCGGCTTGGAAAATAACAACTGCCTAGGAAGACTAGTTTGCCGCATCCGTATCATGTGGCCATACCAGCGCAACTGAGATCCCTCAATGCAGAGAAGTAGCAGCTCAATACCTAAAGATTTTCTTATAGTGCTGCTGTACACTCTATCTAGTAGAGTAACACTTGCCACACATCTCAGGAATCTCATTTCGGCCGCTTGTACCCGTGACCGCACTGTTTCGGTCGTAACCCAAGCCTCATGACCATAGGTGAGAATGGGGACAAAGATAGATTTATAAACGGAGAGCTAGGCTTTATTACACAGCTCTCGTTTCGTTACCACGGATAGCCACAGCTCACGTCTGACACAGCTTGCTGCACTGATCCGAGCATCTAATTCTTTCTTCTGCTGTCCATCACTCGTGAATGCAATCCCGAGATACTTAAATATCTCCACCTGTCTCAATGAGGCTCCCCTAACATGGATAGCGCACTGAAGAGGAACAGAACCTCGGTTTTAGCCACACTGACCTTCATCCTAGCTTCTTCACATTTGGCTGCAAACCAGTCTAGTGCATGCTGAAGGTTCGTGCGAGAAGACCCAAGCAGGACAAGGTCGTCCGCAAAGAGCAACCTCTCCACCAGCAGTCGCCCACACAAACGCGCTCATCGATTCAGCTGCCCCTGTCTATCCAGTCCATAAAGATAATGAACAAGATGGGCGACAGTACGCACCCTGTTGAACGTTGGGAGTCTAACACCCACGGTGAACAGTCTTAACTTAATGCTATTTATCCGGACACACATCTCAGAGCTTTCGTACAGAGACATGATAGCAATACTCTTGCAACACTTGCCAGAGCTTCTCCCGAGGAACTCTGTCATATGCTTGTTCGATGTCCACAAAGCAAGCGTAGACCTCTTTTTCATACCCGCAGGATTTCTCAAAGATTTGCCCTTAAGCAAAAATGTGATCCGTCGTGCTTCGGCCAGGTCGGAAACCACACTGCTCCCCCGACAGTTTGGAGTCGACTAATTCCCGACTTCTCTTCTCCAGACACCTAGTGTACACTTTCCCAAGAATGCTGAGCAAAGAGATGCCTCGATAGTTGTTGCAATCTCTCTGATCTCCCTTTTTGAAGATAGGGATCACAATTCCTGTCTGCCATTGCTTAGGGGCCTGTCCAGATATCCAAGCAACCTGACACACTCGAGTCAGCCACAGGATACCATCCTGATTTAAAGCCTTTAACATTACGGACCGGATTTCTTCATCACCTGCAGCTTTGCCAGTCTTCAGGGACTTAATTGCCCATCTGACCTCTATTTCAGTGATACTACCATGACTATTCTTCGCTCCAAGGTGTACCTCGTATGCCTCAGTTGTTGTTGTCACCGGATTAAGAAGAGATGCAAAGCATTCCTCCAACCTATGCAATACGCTCTCCTCCGTTTTCAGAAGCCTCCCATCCCAGAGACGTCATTCCGCGGAGGCGGCGCACGGTCTGCCGAACCATAGTCTGCCTCCAATTTCTTCGTGAATTTCTCCCAGGCCTTGGGTTTAGCTGTTGATACTGTCTTTGCTGCTGCTTTTCGCGCCTCAGCGTACCGCACTCGACTCGAACTTGACTTACTTGCAAGCCATAGCAAATAGGCTTCCTTCTTTGCCTTGACAGCTTCTTGGACTTCACCGTTCCACCATGCAGTCTTTTTCTCACCGCCCTGCGCTACACTCAGCCGCTTACGACCACAGCACAATGCAGCCGAAGTAATCACAACAGTTTTAAACAACTGCCACTGCTCTTCAACAGTACCACGATCACTGGGTAGTTCTTTGAAACTTGAAGATATGCTATCTGCAAAGGTCTTCCTCACAGCTCTATCCTCCAGTGCCTCCCATTTGATGCACCAAGTTTGTCTGAACCTAGTGTTTCGCTTGGTTGGCATGGATTCAGAAAACCGCAAAGTGCAGACAACAAGGTGGTGATCAGTTGATAGTTCTGCCCCTCTTCTCACACGAGTATCTAACACTGATCGGAATAAGTCAGCTGAAATGATTATAAAATCAATCAGTGCCTTCTGGTCCAATGCATCCCTGTACCAGGTATACTTATGGACATCCCTGTTCTGGAAGAAGGTGTTTGTGATGGAAAGTCCATTGTTGCAACAGAGATCCAACAAGCACCTTCCATTCGCATTTAAATCGGGGTCACCATTCCTCCCAATCACGCCCCTCCACGTTTGGTCATTAGCCCCTACGTGTGCATTGAAGTCGCCCATCAGGATGGCAGAGTCTGCACTCCCTCTCCTGCTAAGAGCAGCATCAACTTCATCTAGGAAAAGTGGGTACTCTGTGACTGCATTCGGAGCATACGTAACGAATAGAGAGAGAGACCGTTTCCCTATCTGAAGCCTCAGGAGACACAGTCTTTCACCTAAGGCAGTCCAATCTGCAACATAATCTGCCAGCCGGGAACATGTGAGTATCCCCACTCCCGCCTGGGCAGTCATGTTAGGGTCGACACCAGAGTAGAAAAACTTCCATCCTCCTCCTAAGTCCACAGTTCCAGAACCCGGATGTTTCGTAGAGGTAATACCTATGATATCCAGTTGATACCGTTTGGCTTCCTCCACTAACTCTGATTCTTTTCCTGTCATGGAGAATACGTTCCAAGTGCCGATTGACAGCACCCGATCCTGTTGTCGCTTTACCCGTTTCCCCTCATGGGTAAAGGCATGCACTGCCCCCGACCTTTTCCCCAAGCGCATAGCGACTGCAGTGGTGGGGCTTCTCGGAGGCATTGCTCCGATATAACAGCCGGGAGACTGTTGAGTATTTTTCGAACGAGATCCTCTGCCTTAATTCCCGAACGCGGGTGACTTCAACCTGCGCCACACACATGATGCAGTATGAATTCTCTCATTTGTCAACATCACTAGATATATGTTTGTTTGGATACTCTTCGTCTCACTTCTCAACCATGACCTTTCTGGTAAGGGTGACCCTAGAGTAGCCGTGCTACAACCAGCATAGCTCACAAAATCCCTGAAGCACTCAAACCCCTGACCTACGGTAAGGGGGCATCCACTCAGGGGTATGAGTATGGGGTATGGGGGTACCTATCCCGATGACCGCGGGTACCTATGTCAATGACTGCGTCGTTCTGGCCATGCACGCGCAACTTCGCAACGTCTTGCGAAAGCGTGCGGGGACGACTGCCAGTTTTTCCATAGCGTGAGTGTTCCCTGCTAGAGACCGACACAGAGGTTCCGTCTCGTTACTTGTCTGTGGGAGAAGTTGGGCAAAGGGCTTTCGCATGTTGATTCTGAAAGCTACTTCTGCCTTACCCGCGAGATTATCACGTTTTGTCGGACAGTCACGGGGCTATGCCCTACTGGTCTATCGAAATTGGCACATCGAAGCAGCTCGCCTTGAAGGGTTACTGCGTTGGGTACCAGCCAATAGGGAGAGAGGTTTAAAGAGCTTTGGTTGCCGTTCTGCAAACTATGCACAAGACAGAGTGTGGCCGCCACAAACGGAAGGTCGACTGCTGCTATCCCATCTACTTTTGACAAGCGCCTAGTGTCTATGAACGCTGAGGAAAAGCGTCCAGTGCAGGTCTTTGGAAATCAGTCGTTACCTTCCTTGGCCCCGCACGCATGAATGAATATAAAGTAAAATAATTGATAGTCAAAATTGGTTTCAAGGAACCTGGTTTTGTAGAACCATAATGGTCCATCAGAACTTTTAATGCTAAAATACGTCATGTGATATATCAAACGACTTGGAATGATGTGTCAAAAATGAATATAACGTGAAATTAATGATTGTAGAACTTGGTTACAAACAATCTGATTTAGTGGAACCATTGTAGTTCATTGGAACATTAAATGCTAAAATATAACATAAAATATATATCTATTTGGAATTATGTGTCATGAGAGGGTACGACTTAAAATTAATGATTGTCTAAATTGGTTCTAAGGAACCTAGTTTAAAGGAACCATTATGGTTCATTGGAACTGTCATTGCTAAAATATAGCATGTAATATATCAAACGAATTGGAATGGCGTGTCTTGAATGAATATAATGTAAAATAATGATAGTGAAAATTGGTTTCAAGGAATCTGGTTTAGTGGAACCATTATGGTTGATTGAAACTTTCAAAACTAAAAAATGGCATGTAGTATATCAAACGTCTTGGAATGATGTGTCGTGAATGAATATAACGTAAAAGTAATGATAGTAGAATTTGTCCCAAGAAAACTGACTTAGTGGAACCATTATAGTTCATTAGAAATTTCAATGCTAAAATATGGCCTGTAATATTTTAAACGACTTGGAATGATGTGTCATGAATGAATATAACGTAAAATAATGATATTCAAAGTTTGTTTCATGGAACCTAGTTTGTGTGGAACTATAATGGTTCAACTGAAATTCTCATTGTGTCACGACCATGAGTTTATGGTCGGTAAACTAAATATGCAAAAGTTAATCAATACTTATATCTCAAGAACATTTTCATAACGTTCAAGCACCTAAGATTATATTTAGGAGGAAATTACTGAGTCAGGCAAACAAACTAGCACCATTTATAACATTTAAGAAAATGTTAATAATAAGTTCACGGTACTAGAGATAAAACTTAAAGTTTGCCTTTTATTCAGAAATAATAAATTCTTTTTAAAGGAAAAGATACGTTTATAAAAACAATATGTTAAGAGAAATTAACAACTGAATTTTAATAAACAGAAAGCTTATAGAATTAATCCCATATTTATTCTTTAGAAAGTAAATAAATCAAATTTCCCCAAGAAATATTGTAGGTATTGATATGAAATTTGAAATAAGGTACAGAAAAGAATTAATATTATACCCATGCATGAATCAAGCCAAGTTATTACGATAATTTTTAGTAGAAATGTATGGCTTACACAGAATGTGTGCATAGAAAAATTGGTTATAAACCACATGTATGGCCAACACAAAATCAGACATTGAAGTTTTATTATTAAAATGGCAGGGTAACATAACACAAGGTTATTCAGAAATTACTGCATGGATAACCAATGAGCTTAAAATAACTCATGGACTGATTCAACCATTAACAAAATGTAAGAGAAGAAACATTCTCTTAAAAATTCAAAATTTCATATCACATAGACATGAAAAAAAAATTAAAATAGCATTTTTGATGAAATAAGAATCAAATGGGACTGCTCAGCAATCAGCTGCATACAGGATGCAGACAAATTTAATGGGACACAAGTTAAAAAATTAAGCCCCCCCCCAAAAATTGATAAAAGAATAATTTCAAATTACATTTTGGCCTAGACTAAAGACAGAAAAGAAAAAATGAGAAAAAAAATTTAAATTATATAAAAAGATTAAATTGTCCTAATAAAAAAAATTCCCAATCAGCATGACGCAATTCAACCGTGTGGAGGTTTTCATGTTCAGAGCTGGATGAAAATGATATCTGTAGAAGAGGTTGTCTGGGAACCCAGAACAATCTGTAACAGAGTTTATGAAAAAGAATGTCCATCTCTACAGAATTAACAGGTGAGGGTGAAGATTGAAAAGTTTCTTAATGTCCTGATATTGATGAAGGGAAAAAAAGTTACTGCATTTTGTTTGAAGATTATACTATTCAAGGCACACTGAAGAGGCGGTAAATACAAGATGGCAATTAGATGTTGGAACTGGAGCCGGTTGTATGGCTCCAGAGGGGCACCCTTATATCGTAAAACAGGCAGGGTGCCCAGGCGCACATGCGATAAGAGTACGGGCAGCCTTCAAGGGCTGCTCCTATGTAAACGCCTCAAGAGGAGGCCCGTCCGCTCACCGGTGGGTCATCGATGTTGAGGGGTAAGGTGAAGAGATGTTGTTCGTATCTCCTCCAATGACTTTACAGAGACGCTGAGATGACGAGTAGCATCTCCGAAACGTAGCTGGGCCAAGCCGTGGCCACTCGAGCTGGAGAAAAGACCTAAGATGGGAGGCACCGCTCCTGCAGATGGCTGAGGCTGGCGAAGGCACACCAGCAAATCGTTGCTGACGAGCCAGACAAAGCTTCCTGTTAATGAAGGCGATGGAAGTGGCCAGGTCCAGCTTATAGGCAACACGGGTGGAGTAGTCCATCAGAAATCGCACTGACTGGATGGAGAAGGCAGTCAGATCAAAATGTCTTGAAAGGCGATCCCAGATGGATTGGCACTCAAAGAACACATAGTCGATGGATGCAGGAGACCCACAAACCAAACAACAAGCAGAGCCGACTACTGATGTAGACGTTGGAGAGTAAAGAATCTATGGTGCAGCAGACGCCATTGAAAATTGAACACAGTCCTCTCGAAGGCGAAGGACTTGATGGCCTTCAAGATGGCTGACCATGGATATTCGGGGTGCCAGCGCACGATGTCAGAAGACGCACCATGGTCGGCCTGCTGGAAGAACCAAGATAGACGTAGGCTCCCCCAGTCTAGTGGGTCTGCCTGACGTAAATCAGAGACAAAAGTCGCTAGGTCCCTCTGGATTTTGTTATAGAACCTAGGAGATCGTAGGTTGATAGTCACTGGCAGCGAAGTGGGAACTGGTAGCCCATTCACCTTGAAAAAGAAACGCAGGTGCAGGAACAGAAAATTGGCCCAGATGGGAGGGGGAAGAAAAAAGACCTGGATCAAGGTAGCCATTCTGGCCGCAATGAGAGAGTACCATTGTTAGGCAGGACCAGGCCTCCTCTCTCGAAGGGGATATACAGCAGTTCCCGGTGAAGGGGATGACAGGCTGCTGCATACCCCCAAATACAGTCTGCAATCGCACCATGCACCTTCTTCAAAATTTGAGGAGAAGGCAAGGCGAGTAGGGATTTCGATGTCAATAGGGACAAGATGTGTGTCTTGATGAAGCTCGCCTTGACAAACGTCGAGGTGAAATAACGAAAGTTCTTGCAAAGGCGAGACAAACACTTGTTAAAAACTTGCTGCCAGTGACGAGAGTCCATGTCGGTTAGAAAGGAGAAGACGTATCCCAGCACTGTAATTTGCTCACACCACGTTATTGGGAAGGTTTGATGATAGTCTACTGTCCACTTCCCAATAGCGATGTCTTTAGACTTGACGAGATTGATGGAACTTCCCGTCGAAGTGCTAAAGTGATCGAAAGATTCTTTATAGATGCCCAGGGAATACGCATCAGATGCAAATAACACTACATTGTGACATTCCATTTCAGTGAGTGTCCCATGGGTCCGGCGGAGTAAGTGTAGGGGTTGTTTTATTTATATATACATAAATTTTGGGGGGTACTTTTAATGTTTTACGTGTTCATGCTCTGTTTATTTCTCACGTCTGATGTTTTATTTTTGTTTTAAAAGGCTGTGTCATAAAAAATTATTATTCGTTTTAAGTAATTATTGGCGACTGCTGTTCACGACGATGTTCGTGCAACAGGAATCGCCATTGTTATCGAGAAAGCATTGTTTCTGGGATCTTATCCGAGAAGCTGTGCGATCTCGGATTTTTATTATTATTGTTAGTTTTTGCTTGCATTTTTTTAGTGGAGATATTATTATTATATTTTTTTTTTGGCTGCGAGCAACCGCTGGAAATGGATGTACAATAGTCAAGATGGTGGGAACGCCGGAACGTTCAAGAAATGTTTTTTGTTTGTGCTCGCTGGCCGGTTGCTAATTATTCTGATTATCTTGCTGTACTAAAGTAATCCAGGTCCATTCGAGGTTCAATTAGGAGGAGTCCGATGAGTCGTTGTGTTCGATCGGCGATTGCGATACGACACTCCATTGAAGACGACAAGCCATTAAGATGACATTATTGGATGGGTCCGTTCTGTGTTGTGTCCGGGAAAACTTGCGAATTATGTTAAAGAAGTAGTGCAACTATAGGATCCATTAGAGCAAGTAAAGCGATAACGAAATAATTAACTGGAATTTTTGTTCATTTATGTCGGAGACTGTGCGCATAGAGATAGTTGAAACTGCGTAGCTGAACAATAGAAAATAAGTATTAATGAGAACACGCTGCACTTGTTGCAATAATGTTATTGTACGACTGTATTATCTATAATAAATTATGGTAGTTGCTTAGTATGCAGTAGTAGTTTTAGGAGTAGTATTGATTACGCAACTAGACTATATTTCAGTACCCTACGCAGGAGCACGCGATCCGAGTATTTAATTTATTACGATTTGCACACTTTATCCGCGTGGGCGTGCCTGTTGCTCCAGTGGAGCATAAGTCTCGTTTTGATCACAACCACCGGAGTGCATGTAAAGCTGCACTATTCTATCACGAACACATTGGAGTGCTAACTGGGGGTTACTACGGGCCTCCCCTTTGTGCATAATTTAATTAAAACCGTTTGACGTGAGTAAGCGTTCATGTTTGGGTACAATAAGCACTGCCGGTGTGTACGCAGAACTAAATAGCAGCGTAACTTTATTCCTTTTCGAGGATCCGCCTGCACAGCTGAGGTGCGTTAGTGTTGTCGCACTTAGTTATTAGTTGCGAAGTCTTGCACATGGTTCTGATTTATGCGCTAATTTTATAAAATTCAAGGTTGCTTAGTAATGTAGGTACGCTGTTCCTGAGAGGGCCCTCTACGGAAGTTACCTTCTGTACACAGCGTAGATCAATGCGCAGTGTAAATTGATGTATGTCTAATTATACAGGTTTATATTGCATCTGCTCAGGAATATTTATGTCTGTGTTGAGAAATAAATAGAGTCATTATCAATTTTTACTTGGTCGGTTGCTTAAGAGGTATCACTTAGTTTTAAGATTCACACCCTCGTGGTATCGGCCCCAAACCCTTGACGCTCGTCTCACCCAACACTAGTGTTGAAATTTAATAAGAGGGGGAGGGGGGTCACATTGGCGCCCAACGTGGGGCTGATAATTCGGAATTGCCGGACTATCGAGGTTGTGAATTCTTTTGCTGTTTTGGGGAAAATTGAGCGAATTTTTTTTTTGGTTTAATTACAAGTGAAGTTAGGTCGATATATTGGAAGGAATATAAGTTGGCATCATGCCGAGGGATGTTGGTAATTCTGGGAATGGAGGTAATGCTGTGGCAGCAGGTGCTACACCCGAATTAGCGGGGTATACTGGGGCGGTTCCCACATTCGCTGGAGAAGATGGAGGAATTACAATATCCGCTTTTCTGGCTTGTATGGAGGATATGGCCGAGATCGGGCATTGGACCGATAAGGTTAAGCTTACTGTTGTCCGATCAAAACTGAAGGGAAATGCAGCTAGGAGGGCTGCTCATGATCTCTTTGAGTTAACCGATTACCCTCGTTTGCGAGAACGTTTGCTACAAATATTTGGACGCACCAAGTCTCGCAGGATTACAGCAAAGATTTGCTCGATACAATACAACGGCCAAATGAGTCGATTACTTCATTTGCTGATAGATTAGAAATAGCGATAGAGAGATGTGTGAGAGCTAATCCCGGATGGGAAGCTACTAGGGACGACATGTTATTACAACGTTTCAGTAGTGGCTGTCTAGTGGTACATAAGAGGATCCTGCTAGCCAAAGACCCTAAAACATTTCGCGAGGCAGTCACTGTGGCTCTCAAATCGGAAGAGATTGAGAAGAGAAGCAAAAGCATTTCCAATGTAGTGGAAGCAGGTGATAATGCTGCTAGGGGATGCACAGAGGCACTCCCCAATAAAACTACTGGAAAGGTCAATCGAGAAACTGAATCTCGCAAGACTCAAAGTCCTCCTTGTGTTTGTGAGGAGAGACTGAGACGGTTGGAGGAGGCAATGTCTCACCTCACCCAATTGCTTACGCAATTACATAAGAGTCGTTCTGTGGAAACGCCGAAAGCTGTTGGAACAGGCTGTTTCTGTTGTCAACAGTCCGGACATTATGCCCGAGAGTGCCCCCATCAGGCGTCAAAGACGCGTAATGTTAATATAGGAGTCCCCATGGATGAGCCTTTGGTGATGCATTGTGTCGATGGCGGCCTTTGTGTCACGAAGATGGATTTACAGGGTCATCCTGTATCCATGCAAAATGACACGGGTTCCCAGGTGTCAATGGTGGATTCGCAGGTATGTAGTCAGATCTCTAAGGCCCCTTGGCATCTGGTCAATATGACCATTAGAGGTGTGGGAGGTAGTTGCCTCACCTTGAATCAAGGAGCTACTCTGGAGGTCAGTTTACAGGGACGATATATAGGCCCCAGAAATTTCATGCTGCACTCGTTCAAGGATCGCCCATATGATGGGATCTTAGGAATGGACATGTTGCAGGGGCTGACTTTCCAGTGTGCGGCCACTATGACTGTCTGCTCTACAGATGTCCTACCACCAGTGACAGCAGGAACTAGTGCAGAGCATCAGACAGTTCCAACTCCACATAAATTGTCTACCCAAAAAGGGTGTAATAGAACATATGGTCCAGAGCTGGGGTGTAATGATACACCTAGCTATGTACAGCCACTGGTGATGGTGAGGGTACCAGGAATCCCTCGGAGATGGGAGGAGCGGAGACAAACACGTTGGCTCGGGCCGTTTTTGGTAAGGGCCCGAGATAATCAAGGTTGGGTTCAAGTGGTTGGGGTAAGATTCGGTGATGTGCGTTGGGTTAGGGAATCTCAAGCATGGTCTTACATGAATGCTGGTTGGGATTGGAATAGAGAGTTGAGTCCGATAGTGCAGAATGGTCATTGGCCAGGCACTACTGAATCATCAAATACATTGACAAAGGGTAATACAATGGTTGGTGAAGGGGAAATAACTGAAACTGGGATAGTGACTGTGGAAACAGGGATAATGACTGAGGAGGTGCAATTCAGTGATTCGGTTAAGACCACGATGATGGAAGTTGATTGTAAGAATAAAACAGAAGAAAGGGTGCATGATGAAAAGGGAAGGGATAGGGAACTGGAAACTAAGGAGCGTAAGGGAGTGGGCAAGAAAAAGAGCGTCTTGAACAAGAAGGATGGTTCAATCAGCGAAGAATACGCACATAGTAAGAAGAAGAAATTGCGAGGTGGAGCAAAACATCGCCCCACCAATAAGAGACAAAACAACACAACGACTAAGTCAGTGGCAGTATCGTCCATCGATTGCCATAAGCCAATGACTCATGGTGGGCAATTGGCTACTACATTAGCTCAATTATGCGGTGATGATCCAAAATATGGAGAGGATATCGATAATCCAGGTTCTGATGGTAGTGAGATAGAAGATGGTCTTGCATCGTTTTTAAATAGCGATGAAAGACGTATGGGGTTTTGTGATCTCGAATTGTAGGGGAGTATTGATCATTTTAAAAATATGTTCAAGTGATCTTTTTTTTGTTTCATCGGGCGTATGTGACATTCCATGTCAGTGAGTGTCACATGGGTCCGGCGGAGTAAGTGTAGGGTTTGTTTTAATTATATATACATAAATTTTGGGGGGTAATTTTAATGTTTTACGTGTTTATGCTCTGTTTATTTCTCACGTCTGATGTTTTATTTTTGTTTTAAAAGGCTGTGTCATAAAAAATTATTATTCGTTTTAAGTAATTATTGGCGACTGCTGTTCACGAGTTCGTGCAACAGGAATCGCCATTGTTATCGAGAAAGCATTGTTTCTGGGATCTTATCCGAGAAGCTGTGCGATCTCGGATTTTTATTATTATTGTTAGTTTTTGCTTGCATTTTTTTAGTGGAGATATTATTGTTATATTTTTTTTCTGGCTGCGAGCAACCGCTGGTAATGGATGTACAATAGTCAAGATGGTGGAAACACCAGAACGTTCGAGAAATGTTTTTTTGTTTGTGCTTGCTGGCCGGTTGCTAATTATTCTGATTATCCTTCTGTACTAAATTAATGTACACAATGTTTAATTAAAAAAAAGTAATCCAGGTCCATTCGAGGTTCAATTAAGAGGTTTCCGACGAGTCGTTGTGTTCGATCGGCGATTGCGATACGACACTCCATTGAAGACGACAAGCCATTAAGATGACATTATTGGGTGAGTCCGTTCTGTGTTGTATCCGGGAAAACTTGCGAATTATGTTAAAAGAGTAGTGCAATTATAGGATCCATTAGAGCAAGTAAAGCGAAGGCGAAATAATTAACTGAAATTTTTGTTCATTTATGTTGGAGACTGTGCGCATAGAGATAGTTGAAACTGCGTAGCTGAACAATAGAAAATAAGTATTAATGAGAACACGCTGCACTTGTTACAATAATGTTATTGCACGACTGTAATATTTATAATAAATTATGGTAGTTGCTTAGTATGCAGTAATAGTTTTAGGAGTAGTCTTGATAACGCAACTAGACTGTATTTCAGTACTCTATGTAGGAGCTCGCGATCCGAGTATTAAATTGATTAAGAGTTGCAAACTTTATCCGCGTGGGCGTGCCTGTTGCTCCAGTCGAGCATAAGTCTCGTTTTGATCACAACCACCGGAGTGCATGTAACACATTGGAGTGCTAACTGGGGGTTACTACGGGCCTCCCCTTTATGCATAATTTAATTAAAAGGTCTGTGTGACGTGAGTAAGCGTTCATGTTTGGGTACAATAAGCACTGCCGGTGTGTACTTAGAACTAAATTGCAGCGTAACTTTATTCCTTTTCGAGGATCCGCCTGCAGAGCTGAGGTGCGTTAGTGTTGTCGCACTTGGTTATTAGTTGCGAAGTCTTGCGCATGGTCTGATTTATGCGCTAATTTAATAAAAATCAAGGTTGATTAGTAATGTAGGTACGCTGTTCCTGAGAGGGCCTTCTATGGAAGTTACCTTCTGTACACAGCGTAGATCAATGCGTGGTGTAAATTGATGCATGTCTAATTATGCAGGATTATATTGCATCTGTTCGTGAATATTTATGTCTGTGTTGAGAAATAAAGAGAGTCATTATCTATTTTTACTTGGTCGGTTGCTTAAGAGTTATCACTTTATTTTAAGATTCACACCCCGTGGTATCAGCCCCAAACCCTTGACGCCCGTCTCACCCGACACTAGTTTTGAAATTTAATAAGAGGGGGAGATGGGTCGCAACATAATCAGCGTATGCCAGCGTACAGATGTTGGTGGAAGCAGCTGGCAAATCGTACTCCCGGACATATAGGTGGCGATTAAGAAATTGTAGTAATGGCTCCAAATAGAAAATATATCAGGGGTGAGAGATGGGACACCCCTGCCTAACGCCTTTGGACATTTCAAAGAAAGGCGAATTCGAGCCAATAATCGCCACGCCTGACGTGGCAGAAGCATACAGTGCTGAGATAATCGTAGAAGATTAAGATGAAGATGGTGAAAAACTCAGAAAAGAAACACGTGATTCACCTTGTCAAAGGCCTTTTCCTGCTCAGGACTTAGGACGGCAAGAGTCTGACTGCGCACACACGCTTCCTCTATAACACATTTGATGGTGATGATGTTGTCGGATATCCTGCGAGATAAAATAGAGCAGGATTGTCCTGGATCAAAGAACTAGTCGGCAAAGCACTTGAGCCGTTGCTGGAGCACGCCAGTGAAGACCTTATAATCTGTGTTGAATAGAGTAATAGGCCTCCACTGGGTGACGATTCAGTACTCTGGGGAGTTAGATGATTCTCCCCACGGTAAAGTCTGACGTGATGGAGGAAGGGTCCATAAGAATGGTGTTGAAAACTTGCACCAGAAAAGGCCCAAGAAGTTTCCAAATCGCATTGTAGAAAGAATACGGGATGCCGTCTAATCCAGGGCTGGACTGATGACGGCCATCCATCGACAGAAACTTCTTGACTTCATCTTCGGAAAAGGGACGGGTAATTGACAGGTCAGCATCAGCAGTGAAAGGTCTAAGTACCTTGATCCAATTACTCGTGGCGTCGGATGGAAAGACTGGGTGGCCAAAAAATGATTTAAAATGGGAGTTAAAAGCCGACAAGATGTGAGCATCAGCTTCCACTTTCCCATTCTCCACAACCAGATGATGGCACCTCTAGTTGTTTGCGCGAAGCCTCTCCTCAGCGAACACAGCTGACGACATATTCCGGACGTCAGACGACCAGGACAGTTTGGCCCTGAGAGCTGCGCCGGCGGCCTTGCGGATCATTAGAGCATTGATCTCGCTCTTCACCTGGTGGATGTCATCAGCATATGCCCCCTTCGGGATGGAACAGCGAAGGAGGCGCAGGATTTCTTGGAGCATAAGGAGATGGCGCCAATTGCGTCTAGCAGCATCACACCCAATCTTTCTAAAGAAGCGACGGAGCTTAGATTTAAAAGAAAGCCACGAAGCTAGCGACAGAGGCAGGTTGTGAAGGTGTCTTTCCACAAACCGAACGAACATTCCCTTGTATCTTTTAATGTCAGGCAGAGAAACGTTCATGAACCAATTGTTCGAAGTAGTACCTGCAGAGGAGGCTGGGAATGGAGGGTTCCAGGACCACTTCATGGCACTGTGGTCTGAAGAAGAGCAAGGAATAACCTCCATGGAACCAGGGGCACCAGCGAAAGTGGCGTCTACTAGAAAAAGGTCCAACCTTGATGACACAGAGGGCCGTTGGTGAAAGGTGGACCCCCACTGGTTGGAATGAGAAGAAGACGCCCACTGATCGAATAGTGCATTCCGCTGGCACAACTGGTAGACGTACCCAGATGAAAAGATGTTGTTCTCATCCGGATGGCAATTGAAGTCCCCAGCAACCACTGCAGGCAAGGACGAGCACAGGTAGAAGTCCAGGTCTTCAAAGAATGTCCGTTTCTCTGCTGATAATCACGGGGCGTACACATTAAGCAATCGGAATTTGAGACCAGATAGCAGGAGGTCCAAAGAAATTACCCTGCACTCACAGTCAAAGACGCAGTTCGACACCACAATGGAGGGGTTGAAGGTGATGGTAGCAACCCCCTGTCCATGTGGCGAAGATGAGTTGATGAAAAACTGCGCAGATGGATATTGACTGCGAAGGCCAGGTAGGTTAGCAAGCTTAACCTCTTGAAAGAGTAGGATATCTGGCCTGTACAGGGCAACGAATGATGACAAAACTGATTGCTTGAAAGACGAACCTAGGGAACGAACGTTTATGGAAAAGACCTTCAATGCGAATTTAGGCTGACGGGGGCTGACCTGTATCTGAAGGAGTCATGAGCCTCACAGATGACGGAGGAGGCTCAGATGTCTTCCGTCTAGGGGAGCAAGCACGTCCCGAAGAGGAAGAGGGGCTGCGATGATGACGGTCCATGCAGCTGTCTCGTTCAGATGAAGAGGACACAGGAATCCCGTCCCTTTTGCTACAATGTAGTCGGGCCTTTTCCTTGCAAGGGCTCTTAGGCGTCGCAAGAAGATCCCGCTGAGCAGACGCTGATGGCTTGGTAGTCCTAGCAGGGGATGAAATTTTACCAGGCGTAGCCGCACAGACGATTCGAAGAGGCTGTGATGCCGATGAAGGAGCAGGTGGAGGAAGAGCAGGAAACTCCTCCACATCAAGCACCGACTCAGAGGACAACGAATCGTCCAAGATGACTTCTGCAGAGTGGCAGTCCTCCACTATCTGCAAAACCTCTGGCGAAGGTGAACGTGATGGAACAGTCTCTTTAACCACACGAGGCCAAGGAGGCATCTCCATCCTAGGAGTCGTAGGAAGAGGCGACGATGGTGGGGTCGCCTTCGACTTCCTCGGAGGAGGACGAGGCGCTGTTGCTCTGCTCGGCTCAGGTGACTTGGCCGGTAAAGTCATCTTTGCTGGTTGCTGGGACTACATTCCCCAAGGCGATGACGTTGGGGCTGCTGAGAAAGCGTCTGTCCCCTCCTGGCACTAGTGGAATTTGTGCACAGTCTTGTGGCAAGAATCACATTTCCAAAAGAGAGGACAGTCGTTCCGAACGTGGGAAGTCTTTTTGCAGTACCAGCAGCGCTGCCTCTGTCCCGTGTATTACAACGAACTCTGGAATGTCTTTATGAAGTTTCATGTCCGTACGATGTCGCCAGTCATCTGAAGAGGAGAATCCGGGTGCACGGGGTGCAAGATTTTTCGCACCACCCAGTAGTCCGACATGTAGTCACTTAGATACTTCTCAGCCATCAGTGTCGATGCGCCCCGGATAAGAACTGGAACATATCCGGGTTCGGCGTAACTCAGGTGGACGGTGGTTTGCCCAACCTTGACGAAGTCCGCAGCCACAATTCGGTCTGCAACATTGTGTTGCCTGCAGAGCATCTTCGACTCTGTCGGAGAAAGCCTCTGCATGGCAGAAACAGCGGGAAAACGCGATGGAAGGATAAGAGGTATACTGGTTTTAGAGTATATTTCCTTCATGAACATGCCGGCGGGAAAGGGGTAATCAGCAATCATATCAACCGTGCATTCCATTGTTGATATTAAAAAAAATAAAAGTTTGAGTTAAGAGAAAGACAAAAGACCTCCCCGGGGAAACACCAGGGGGAGGCAAACACACTACACAAACTTTTAAGCCAGGAGCAGAATCAGGACAGCATCCTGGCTGATGGTTTGGTGAACAGTAAAGAAAATTTGCAGTGTTGTCCAATCTAAGCTCTTGGAGTAACAATTCAATGGCTCATGGCTAGCACATGGAAACAATGCTGAAGCTCTCCTTGAAGCTTGAACTTCATCAGCTGCTAAATCAACAATTGATAAACCAAGATAACATTGTTGGGAGACATGAAGATAAAAAAAATATTTTTTACACATCATGGAACATTATTTATTATATCCATAACATTTGTTAAAACTATAGTTATCACAATTCACTATAATTATTATTAGGATCCTGTTTCTGCAAATATGTTGAAAATTGACTATGCACTAAACTGCATCTATTTATATCATATTATAAAAATATGATTGACTAAAGAAAGAAAGGCCTATAAAAATTGTGAAAATAAAAAAAACTTTATTAGAAAATATGCCTAAGGACTATAAAAAAGTCAGAATAAAACTTCATGAGGTAACAAGAAATATTGATTCAAAGCCCAAAAGAAATATAATAAATAAACGATAAATAATAATTTTCCGGAAAACAAATATAAAAAAAATGATATAAAAAAATTTAAACTGAAACATTGAATTAGCTTGGAATCAATAAAAGCTTGTAATAAAAGAAAAATGTGATGTGAAAAATTTTCATTTTGAGCATCACAAATGCAACAATATATCATGTGATATATCAAACGACTTGTAAGGATGTTTAATGAATGAGTATAACTTAATAAAATTGAGTGTCGAAATTGGTTCCAAGGAACCTAATTTAATTGAACCACTATGGTTCATTAGAATTTTCAGTGCAAAATATGGCATGTAATGTGTCAAACGAATTGGAATGATGTGTCATGAATGAATATAGCGTTAAATTACTGATAGTAGAATTTGGTTCCAAGAAACCTGGTTTAGTAAAAGGAATATAATATGAAATTACTGGTAGTCACAATTTTTTAAAGGAACCTGGTTATTTAGAACCATAATGGTTTATCAAAACTTTTAGGCTAAACTACGTCATATGAGATTTCAAACGACTTAGAATTGTGTGTCGTGAATGAATATAACGTTAAAAAATGATAGTCAAAATGGTTTTCAATGAACCTGGTTTGTGTGGAAATTTTGTTTCATTGGATCTTTCAATGCTAAAATATGTCATGTAATATATAAAACGGCTTGGAATGGTATCTCATGAATAAATATAACGTAAAATTAATGATTGTCGAAATTGGTTTCAAGGAACCTAGTTTAATTGAACCATAATGGTTTATTAGAATTTTCAATGCTATAATATGCATTGTAATATATTAAACGACTTAGAATGATGTCTCATGACTGAATATTACGTAAAATTAATCATAGTCGTAATTGGTTATAAGGAACCTGGTTTATTGGAAATATTATTGTTGATTGGAACTTTCAATGCTAAAATATAGCATGTAATATATCAAACGACTTAGAATGATATCTCATAAATGAATATAACGTAAAATTAATGACTGTCGAAATTAGTACCAAGGAACCTAGTTTAATTGAACCATTAGGGTTTATTGGAATTTTCAATGTTAAAACATGGCATGTAATATATCAATCGTTATAGAATAGTGTGTCATACATGATTTTAAAGTAAAATAATGATAGTCAAAATTGGTTTCAACAATCCTGGTTTACTGGAACCTTTATGGTTAATTGGAACTTTCAATGCCAAAGTATGTCACGATATATATCAAATTACTTGGAATGATGTTTTATGAATGAGTATATCTTAAAATATTTGATTGACGAAATTGGTTCCAAGGAATCTGATTTATTGGAATCATTATAGTTCATTGGAACTTTCAATAGTAAAATATGGCATGTAATACATCATATACTTTGGAATGATGTGTCATGAATGAATATAACGTAAAATTAATGATAGTCAAATTTGGTTAAGAGGAACCTGGTTTATTGGAAATATTATGGTTGATTAAAACTTTCAATGCTAAAATATAACATATAATATATCAAACGACTTGGAATGATATCTTATGAGAGAATATACCGAACAATTAATGATTATCGAAATTGGTTCCAAGGTACCTAGTTTCATTGAACCATTATGGTTCATTGGAACTTTCCATGCAAAAATATAGCATGTAATATATTAAACGACTTGGAATGATCTCTCATAAATGAATATAACGTAAAATTAATGATAGTCAAAATTGTTTTTAAGTAACCTGGTTTATTGGAAATATTATGGTTGATTGGAACTTTCAATGCTAAAATATAGCATGTTATATATCAATCGACCTGGAATGAGGTCGCATAAATAATCATAACGTAAAATTAATGATAGTGAAAATTTGTTTCAACAAACCTGGTTTAGTGGAACCATTACGGTTCATTGTAACTCTCAATAAGTGTCATGAATGAGTTTAACCTAAAATTAATGATAGTCAAAAATGGTTTCAAGGAACCTGGTTTTGTAGGACTATAATATTTCATCGAAAGTTTCAATGCTAAAATATGTCACGTAATATATCAAATTATTTGGAATGATGTTTCATGAATAAGTAAAACGTAAATTTAATGATTGTCGAAATTGGTTTTAAGGAAGCTGGTTTACTAGAACCAGTATGGTCCATTGCAATTTTCAAAGCTGAAATATGGCATGTAATATATCACTCGTCATAGGATTCTGCGTCCTACATGATTATAATGTAAAATAATGATAGTCAAAATTGGTTTCAACACAAATGGTTTAGTGAAACCATTATGGTTGATTGGAACTTCCAATGCTAAAATATGGCACGTTATATATCAAGCAACTTGGACTGATGTGTCATGAATGAATATAACGTAAAATAATTAAAGTCAAAACTGGTTTTAACAAACCTGGTTTAGTGGAACCATTATTGTTTATTGGAACTTTCAATGCCAAAATATGTTATGTAATATATCAAACGACAAAGAATACTGTGTCATAAACGAATATAATGTAAATAAATGACAGTGGAAATTTGTGTCAAGGAATGTGGTTTAGTGGAACCATTATGGCTGATTGTAACTATCAATGTTAAATTATGTCATGTAATATATCTAACGACATAGAATATGGTGTCATAAATCAAAATAGTGTAAGATAATGATAGCCGAAATTGGTTTCAAGGAGACTGGTTTAGTGGAACCAATATGGTTCATTGAAACTTTCAATGCTAACATATAGAATCTAATATATCATACGATTTAGAATGATGTGTCATGAATAAGTATAACGTAAAATTAATGATTGTCGAAATTTGTTCCAAGAAATCTGATTCAATAGAACCATTATAGTTCATTGGAACTTTTAATGCTAAAATATGGCATGTAATATATCAAAACTCATGGAATTGTGTGTCATAAATGATTATAATGTAAAATAACCATAGTCAAAATTGATTTCAAGAAATTAGTTTAGTAGAACCAGTATGGTTCATTGTAATTTTCAATGGTAATATATGGTATGTATTATATAAAACGATTTGGAATGATGTATCATGAATGAATATAACGTAAAATAATTTATAATCAAGATTGGTTGCAACAAACTTGGTTGAATGAAACCATTATAGTTCATTGCAATTTTCAATGCTAAAATATAGAATGTAATAGATGAAACGACTTGGAATTTTGTGTCATGAATGAGTATAACTTAAAATAATTGATTGTCGAAATTGGTTCTAAGGAATCTGATTTAATGAAAACATCATGTTTCCTTGGAACTTTCAATGCTAAAAGATAGCATGTAATATATTAAACGACTTGGAATGATGTTTCATGAATGAATTTTACGTAAAATTATTCATAGTCGTAATTGGTTATAAGAAACCTGGTTTATTGGAAATATTATTGTTGATTGGAACTTTTAATGCTAAAATATAGCATGTAATATATCAAACGACTTAGAATGATATCTCATGAATTAACATGACGAAAAATTAATGACTGTCGAAATTAGTACCAAGGAACCTAGTTTAATTGAACCATTAGGGTTCATTGGAATTTTCAATGTTAAAATATGGCATGTAATATATCAATCGTCATGGAATTGTGTGTCATACATGATTATAAAGTAAAATAATGATAGTCAAAACTGGTTTCAACAATCCTGGTTTACTGGAACCTTTATGGTTAATTGGAACTTTCAATGCCAAAATATGTCACGTTATATATCAAATTACTTGGAATGATGTTTTATGAATGAGTATAACTTAAAATAATTGATTGACAAAATTGGTTTCAAGGAATCTGATTTTTTGGAATCATTATAGTTCATTGGAACTTTCAATAGTAAAATATGGCATGTAATACATCTTATGCTTTAGAATGATGTGTCATGATAGAATATAACGTAAAATAATTGATAGTCAAATTGGGTTATAAGGAACCTGGTTTATTGGAAATATAATGGTTGATTAAAACTTTCAATACTAAAATATGGCATGTAATATATCAAAAGTCATGGAATTGTGTGTCATAAATGATTATAATGTAAAATAACCATAGTCAAAATTGATTTCAAGAAATTAGTTTAGTAGAACCAGTATGGTTCATTGTAATTTTCAATGGTAAAATATGGCATGTATTATATAAAATGATTTGGAATGATGTATCATGATTGAATATAACGTAAAATAATTTATAATCAAGATTGGTTGCAACAAACTTGGTTGAATGAAACCATTATAGTTCATTGCAATTTTCAATGCTAAAATACAGAATGTAATAGATGAAACGACTTGGAATGATGTGTCATGAATGAGTATAACTTAAAATAATTGATTGTTGAAATTGGTTCTAAGGAATCTGATTTAATGGAAACATTATATTTCATTGGAACGTTCAATGCTAAAATATAGAAAGTATTATATAAAACGATTTTGAATGATGTGTCATGAGTGAATATAACGTAAAATTTATTATAATCAAGATTGGTTTCAACAAACTTGGTTAAATAAAACCATTTTGGTTCATTGGAACTTTTCATGCTAAAATATAGCATGTAATATATTAAACGACATGGAATGATGTCTCATGAATGAATATAACGTAAAATTATTGATAATCAAAATTGGTTTCAAAAAACCTGGTTCATTGAAAATATAATGGTTGAATGGAACTTTCAATGCTAAAATATAGCATTTTATATTTCAATCGACCTGGAATGAGGTCTCGTGAATGAGTATAAAGTAAAATTAATGATAGTCAAAATTGGTTTCAATAAACCTGGTTTAGTAGAACCATTATGGTTCATTGTAACTCTCAATGTCAAAATATGTCACGTAATATATCAAATTATTTGGAAAGCTGTTTCATGAAAAAGTATAACGTAAAATTAATGATTGTCGAAATTGGTTTTAAGGAACCTGGTTTACTAGAACCATTATAGTTTATTGGAGCTTTCAATGCTAAAATATGGCATGAATGGATATTTATAAGAGAAAAGGACGAGACACAAAAACCCTGGAATGCAATAAATAGTTAATAAATACAACTGAAAAGTTAAATAATAATTACCAAATAACAAAATAATAAATATATAAGATAATCAAAATAAAACTAAAAAATCCAATAAAGAGCTGACGTTTCGGATAGAGCCTATCCTATATCAAAGCAAAAAAGGATAATTCTCTAAAAGCAAATAGAATATTAGAGAATTATCCTGAAGTAATAAAATTAGTACTAACGGACGGGTTTATATATGGTTTGCATGGCAAATAGTAAGGCGTTATTGGATGACAAACAAGAGAACAAATGAGATTAATTAGACGAACTGTTGGGATAGGACAAGACGGAGGACAAATAGGAAATAATAAGGGGGCGGCGAGAAAAAAGTAATAGGGTGAAACATATGAAAGTGAAATTATAAAAACGTTTAGGAATGATAGGGTGCCTAGCATAAAGATTACGTAAATTTATTCCTAGTAAACAAAAAAAGGGGGGGACAAAAAGGGGGCTGTCATGAAACAATATTATTGACATTGTTCAAAAATACCGAATTTATGATTCCCTGACTGTACTCGGTTTAAAAAATAAAAATTCCCTGACCATTCTCGGTCGCTAGTCACCCTGTAGAAAAGTCCCACATGTAAGAGCAACGGATCAAAAGTGAAAAAATATGAAAGGACATTGAAGAACATTGAAAAGAATAAATAAAAGATAAGAAAGAAGAAAAAAAGAAGAAAAGGCCCCATAGGGCTTGCGACAAATTAAGGAATAGCTGAAGTTGGAAGGGGACATGGGAAAGGTAATGAGAGAATGGTGCCTTTGCTAAAGTTAATGCCATTAGGGGTGAGGGAATTAAATTTCCAAATAAGAAAAGACTCGAATTGACTTCTCTCTTTTTTGCTATGAAAGTTATTATGAAGAATATAAATGCTGATGGCCTGTAAAGAGTGACCAGGGGAATTAAAGTGTTTAGCGACAGGGGTGTCAGCATTGCTAAGAATATCAAACTTATGCCCAGCAAATCTGGAGCGTATGGTATTACCTGTCTCTCCAACGTATTGTTTCTGGCATACTTTGCAATGTAACAGGTAAATTAAGTTGTGAGAAGTGCAGGTCAGGTTCTGGTTAATCTTGAAAGTAAAGGAGGAGGCACTGCTGGAAATGGAGGTAGCAGAATTAGGAAAATGACAAACACCGCAACGCTTTGTATTGCAAGGAGAACATCCCTTAGTGGAAGTGCGTTGTTTGGTAATGGCAGCATGGACCAGAATATCTTTAAAATTAATTGTATGTTTAAAAGAAACTTTAGGTGGTTCTGGTAGAATGGAGTGGAGAAGAGGAGAATTATCAATAATATGTTGATATTTCCTTAGGACATTTTTAATACTATTGAGGGTTGGATGATAAGGAAGAACTAATATAGGTGCTGTCCTGGCTGGAGAAGGTTTGGGGTTGTTGTTAGAACGAGAATTGCGATGTTTATAGATAGAGGCGCGTATGACAGATTTGGGGTAGCCTATTGCTTTAAGGGAGTGGGTAAGGGCATTAGCATGGAAGTTCTTGTCAGGCTGATTAGTGCATATTCTATGGATTCGAGTTAACTGACCTAATGGGATGTTATCCTTGCAATGGCGTGGATGGCAGCTGTCATAGTGTAAGTACTGGTGTTGATCAGTGGGCTTCTTATAGAGATTAGTAGACAATTTATTGTTAGTGATAGAGATAGAGACATCCAAAAAAAACTGTCCTGATGGAGTAGTTGTGCGAAAACTTGATGGACGGGTGGATGGAGTTGGAATGGGTGATATAAGATAAGAGTGAGTCTTCGTTGTGTGGCCAGATCAGGAAAATATCATCAATATATCGCAGCCAGACCAAAGGCTTTAAGGGAGACGTGGAAAATAGTTTGGTTTCCACTTCCCCCATAAAAATGTTAGCATAGTTGGGAGCCATTCTGGAGCCATAGCAGTGCCACTGGTCTGGATGTAATACTCATTGTTAAAACTGAAGAAATTAGAGGTGAGGATGGTACGAAGAAGAAGGCAGATAGTGTCAGTAGAAGGAACTTGAAAAGGTTTGTTAGCCTTGAGACTGTTGCACACAGCTTTAACCCCATCATCATGAGGAATGTTAGTGTAGAGGGAAGAGACATCAAGCGTGCAAAGGAAGACGTTCTTGAAATCGTAGTTAGAGTCGTTAAGGCGCTAGATGTTAGTGTCTTTGATATAGGAAGGAAGACTGGGTGGAATGTGGCGTATGTGGTGGGCGACATACGAAGATAGTGGCTCACAGAGTGTGTTGTTACAAGAGATGATCGGACGGCTGGGATTGCCAGGTTTATGAATCTTGGGAAGAAGGTAGAAACGACCAGGAGAACTGAATTTAGGAAGGAGGAAGAGGCGGGTTTTGTTATCAACTTCAGAAGAGGATTCAAGCTGAGAGAGGGTATTTTGAAGTATGGTTTTGAACGTGTCAGTAGGATCGCAGGTTAGTTTCTTGTAGAAAGTAATATCAGAGAGTTGTCTGTTAGCTTCGTTAATGTAGTCAGAGGTGTTCATGACAACAATAGCGCCCCCTTTGTCTGCTGGTTTAATTATTATATCAGGGTTATTGCTAAGGCGTTTGATACAAAGGAATTCGTTATTGGTAAGGTTAGGAAGAGGTTTTTTAATATTTTTAGTGACGGAGAGGATGTCGTTTTGTATGGATTTTAAGTAAACTTCAAGTTCAGGATTGATGTCATGAGGAGGGGTCCAGTCGCTAGGAATATGGAAGGTTGAGTTGGTAGCGGGAGTAGAATTGGAAGGATTCATGCAAAAGTATAGACGGGACCTGAGGGCACGGCTAAAATTATCGTCAGAGGAAATGATATCAAAAGTGTCAATAGTATTAGGAGTGGGACAGAAGGAAAGGCCTTTGGACAGGGTTCTGATCTCGAGAGACGAAAGTTTAGTGGTTGATAGATTAATAACCGCGGTTGTGCCAAGAGTAGAGGAGCTGGAGGAGCTGGAGCTGGTAGATGGAGGTGGATCGTTTTTAGACAAGGAGTTCAAGAAAAAGGTGGATAATGGATTAGATAGAAAGTGGGTTTTATTAGGGAAGGAAATACGATCTCTTTGAAATTTATTACATTTTTTGGAATAAAGAAAATCAAGCTTTTTACAAATGAAAGTATGAAGAGCATCAATATTCGCGGAATTAAGAGAGGGGAGGGAGTCATGCTGGGTAATAGACTGATAGAGGCTTGTGCAAATGCTGGAGCAATGGTTACTAAGGATAGGAAGGATGTTACGGGTAGAGTCAGAAACAGTGGAATGAATTTCAGACAGAGTGGCAGAGGGTAAGGGACCTAATTGGATGCTGGGGGCAGAGACCAAACCTTTGGGGGTTATGCCGAGAGTGAAGTAATGGGAAAAGGTGATTTTGTGAGCATGGTAGGTACAAAATTTGTCGCAAAGCTTATGGAGCTGAAAAAAAGTAGGAGGGTGGTTGGCTGTTAGTCATCTGTTTTGTGTTGATTGTAGTTTTGTGGAGCTGCGTGTGTTATAAGTGTGTGGTCTGGCGGAAGTGTGCGAGGTAGAAGGTGAGCGTAAAAGTGTGTCAAGCATTTGTGTAGTGTTCTGTGAAGGTGGAATTGTGAGAATTCGGTTAATGGGGGAGAGTGCTGGGGAAGAAGGGACATTGTGAATGGTGGGTGGGGTTGTGTCAGTGTAAGTTAATGTGTGGATGGTGGGAGTGAATGTACGTGTCTGCTGAAGGAGTGGAGGGACTGAAGGTGAAGTTGTTGAAATATGTATTGGTGAATCAGTTAGTGTAGGGGTGTTGTCGGAGGTGTTGTGTGGTGCATGATTATCAGTGTCTTGTGTAATGTTGGAGATAAGGTTGAAGCCTTGTAGTGTCTTGTAGCCTGTTTTTGTCTACTAGGAATAATTTTACGTAATGTTTTTGCTAGGCACTCTATCATTCCTAAACGTTTTTATAATTTCACTTTCATATGTTTCACCCTATTACATTTTTCTCGCCGCCCCCTTATTATTTCCTATTTGTCCTCTGTCTTGTCCTATCCCAACAGTTCGTTAATTATTCTCATTTGTTCTCTTGTTTGTCAGCCAATAACGCCTTACTATTCCCCATGCAAACCATATATAAACCCGTCCGTTAGTACTAATTTCATTACTTCTCTAATATTGTATTTGCTTTTAGAGAATATTTATATTTATATATATATCCTTTTTTGCTTTGATAAAGGATAGGCTCTATCCGAAACGTCAGCTCTTTATTTGATTTTTTAGTTTTATTTTGATTATCTTATATATTTATTATTTTGTTATTTGTTAATTATTATTTAATTTTTCAGTTGTATTTATTAACTATTTAAAATATGGCATGAAATACATCAAATGCCTTGGAATGATGTGTCATGAAGGAATATAACGTAAAATAATGATAGTAGAATTTTGTTAGAAGGAATCTGAATTAATGGAACCATTATAGTTCATTGGAACTTTCAATGCTAAAATATGGCATGTAATATATCAAAAGTCATGAAATTGTGTGTCATAAATGTTTTTAATGTAAAATAACCATAGTCAAAAATGATTTCAAACAATTTCGTTTAGTAGAACCAGTATGGTTCATTGTAATTTTCAATGGTAAAATATGGCATGTATTATATAAAACGATTTGGAATTATGTATCATGAATGAATATAACGTAAAATAATTTATAATCCTTTTGGTTGCAACAAACTTGGTTGAATGAAGCCATTAAATTCCATTGCAATTTTCAATGCTAAAATATAGAATGTAATAGATGAAACGACTTGGAATAATGTGTCATGAAAGAGTATAACTTAAAATTAATAATTGTCGAAATTGGTTCCAAGAAACCTAGTTTCATTGAACCATTATGGTTTATTGGAACTTTCAATGCTAAAATATATCATGTGTACCGTGCTAATAAAGGCGAACCGCTTTTACCCGCACCAACAGCCAACGCTTCAAATATAAAGCGTAAAAAACCCAGAAAACCTTCCCTTGACTAAAATGAAAACAGTAACCAGAACCCAAGGTGGTCGTGGAGATAACAAGATTACGCTTACTTGAAAGAACATAAAAGATCCCCCAAGTAAGGTGAAGATAGAGAGAAACCCAGGAGAAAAACCTCACTAGGAAATAAACCGCAATTAAATACTGCGATAGCTAACCCCCCATCCAAAACAACCCAAAGTTAAGACAAAAAAACTTAAGATAGAAAAGGCGAATTCCAAATAAATATTTTCCTTTATTACTACAGGACAACAAGGATAAAACAGAATAAAGTAAAACAGAATGGTCTCAAAAGAGAAGCGGGGTGAACCAACTCTTGTAAAGTCAAAGCCGTTGGGACGACGATCTACGTAAAGGAGCGACAGTCAAAGTCCGGTAAAAGGCGAGGGTAGAACGTATCAGTTGAGTGGAAGAAGGTGAACCCATCAAAGCTTGGAAGATCATGAAGAGTGACTGAGGCCAGAAAAGTTAAGCGGAGGCACCCACACTGAAAGCAAACAAGACCATCAACAACAAGTGCTGAAGGAAAATAAAACTGGAAATAAAAAAAAACATAATTTTCGTCTTCTTTTTCTTTTACAAATTAGAGATAGTGGAAAAAAATTTAATCACAAAAAAATTAAATAAATGAATAACAGTGGTACAAGAAAGATAAAATAAAAGGAAACCACAAACCCTGGACCTCCGCCGCAAGAATCCTAAAGACGAGTTAGAAAATATGCACTATAATACAGACAGCGGAAACAACAACACAAGGTAACACAAAGCATTGAAGGTCGGGACAGACAAACAGGTTCATATGGATTACGAAGGGGACGAGTAAGCACAGACAGCGACGAAAACATGGATGAGGTCCTGGAAAAGAAAACAAAATAAAAAAAAATAATAGATTATTACAGAGGTATCATATCCAATTATTAGGAAGAACTGATTTCAATAATACAATCAGATAATACGATTTAAAAGGAAAAAAAATACATATGGTAAAACTAAAACTTTGAGAGATTGAGGAAAAGGTCCGTCAAATCAAACGTAGCAAACGTATCATTGCTATAAAAAAACTGCATGGCGTTTCATAGGCGTAAAGTCAAATCACGAGAAGATAAACCATAACGTAGGTGTGCGATCCATGACAGGCAAAAAACCGATCTCGCAACTCTGCAGAAGAATATGAATTCAAAGGCACATGAGGCGCAACTTATCTTAGATGAACTTCTCCACGAGCGTAATCGGTCAACGAAAAAGCGATTGTCGGTCCAAATTAGAAATAACGTTGAGTCCTTCATTAACACTCAAAAGATAAAAGCTTGGAAGTAAACTATGGACAACGACATAGTCCTGAGCTTATAATCGGTTGAGATCCGATATAGAAAATTAGCATGAACTAATCGCTCATGAGTTGAAGCTAAAATTGGCGATGACTGAAAGTAATAAGTTCGTTTTCCAAAGGAAAGCCATCTCCTATCTCAAGAGAGGGCCGAGGAGCTGATGTCGCCTCTCTTGAAGACTTGCTGATTCTGCTTGAAGAAAAAATTTTTTCTAGAAAGAAATTACAAAATCAGAAGAAAAATTTAAATAACACGTGCACGCGGCACGGCAAACAAGTTCTAGGAAGCGAAGATAGCTAGTTGCTCTAAGAAAACGAGCGGTCAATTATAACGACGTTTGAAAGACAGGGCGAACAACAAGAATGCATGAGTAACCAACAATAGCATTGATAAGAAGTCCCTGTAAAGGAAATTCAGCAAACAAAAAAAAATATTAAAATAGTAATAAAAAAAAATCTTTTCTAGCTTCCAAAGCAAGCCATAAGAATGAAATAGTTATATTTCTTTTAACGATAGATAACACATCTAATATCTATAGCGGAGGGCAAAGACATCTTTTATCTTTTGCCTGAGAAAGAAAACTCTAAAACCAGTCCTTTTTTTACAAAAATTAAAAGAAAATAGTAATACGACAAAAAATCTAATGGGAAGTTGAGAAATCCTAACGACGGGCATATCTATAGATCATTAATCAATGACAAGAAATGATCCAACGGACAACGAACAAGATGAGTCCAACAAACGACGCGATGAAAGACGGGCCAAAACTAGACGCTAAAACTAATTGCCTCAGTGAGAAATTAAAAATTCAATTATCCGTCAAGCGCAAAAAAAACATTCACCACAGGATAAACTTCTGAAGACACGAAATGGCGACATTAATGACGCAATATACGAGGAATCGCGATCTCGATCAGCATATAAATGAATCCCACTGGAAGTAAAAACTTTTTTTAGCGCGAGGACAAAATTAAACACAACAAATAACTCCTCAAACGAGGTATCATTAACCTAAGAACAACGTGAACAGAATGCGTCGAGTGATCCCTTTAATACATAAAAAAGAGAGGGAACACAGTAACCTTCGTTAAAATAATTATTTAAGCATCTAATCCATAAGGCTCTCGTCGTTGACGACCAGTGATCACCCAGTTTTGGGATAGACTACACGCGGTAGGACCCAGGAACATCGGTAAAAATGAGAAACTTGAAAAACACAGCGCTGGAAGGGAACGTTTAAGGTATGCTCTCTATCTCTCGAAATAGTTAAAGTGGGGGCCCAAAAATTTTCATAGAACGGCTACTAAATCTTAATCGAAAAAAAAAAACATATAGTGGCCTGTTACACATGTTATATATCAATCGACCTGGAATGATGTCTCATGAATGAATATAACATAAAACTAATGATAGTCAAAATTCGTTTCAAGGAACCTGGTTTGTGTCTAACCATTATGGTTGATTGGAATTGTCAATGCTAACATATGTCATGTATATATCTAACGACAATGCTAAAATATGGAATGTAATATATCAAATGCTTTGGAATGATCTGTCATGAAAGAATATAACGTAAAATTAATGATAGTCAAAATTGTTTTTGAGGAACCTGGTTTACTATTACCATTATGGCTCATTGGAACTTTCAATACTAAAATATTGCATGTAATATATCATAAGATTGGAATGATGTGTCATAAATAATTATAATGTAAAATTAATGATTGTTGAACTTGCTTCCAAGGAACCTAGTTTAATGGAACCACTATCGTTCATTGGAATTTTCAATGCTAAAATTTGGAATGTAATAGATCAAAAGACATGAAATGATGTGTCATAAATGAGTATAACGTAAAATTAATGATTGTCGAAATTTGTTCTAAGGAACCTTGTTTAATGGAACTATTTTGGTTCATTGCAATTTTCAATGTTAAAATAAGGCATGTAATATAACACACGTCATAAAATAATGTGTCATACATGATTATAATGTAAAATAATGATAGTCAAAATTGGTGTCAAAAACCCTGGTTTAGTGGATCCATTATTGTTCATTGGAACTCTCAATGCCAAAATATGTCAGGTAATTTATCGGAATAATGTTTTATGAATGAGTATAATATAAAAAAATCGATTGTCGAATTTGGTTGTAAGGAAAATGGTTTAATAGAAACAATATGGTTTATTAGAACTTTCAATCCTAAAATATAGCATGTAGCATATCATGCGATTTTGAATGATGTGTCATGAATAATTATAACGTAAAGTTAATGATTGTCGAATTTGGTTTCAAGGAACCTGGTTTGGGTGGAACCATTATGGTTTATTGTAATTGTCAATAGTAAAATATGTCATGTAATATGTTAAATGACATTAAATAGGGTTTCTTTAATGAAGATAATGTAAAATAATGATAGTCGAAATTGGTTTCAAGAAACTTGGTTTATTGAAACCATAATGTTTCGTTGGAACTTACAATGCTTAAATATATTAGATAATATATCGAACGACTTGAAATGGTGTGTCATAAATGAATATAATGTAAAATAATGATAGTCGAAGTTGGTTTCAAGGAATCTGGTTCATTAGAACTAATATGGTTCATTGGAACTTTCAATGCTGAAATATGGCATGAAATATATAAAATGCCTTGAAATGATGTATAATTAATGAATATAACGGAAAATTTATGATAGTTGAATTTGTTTCCAAGGCATCTGATTTACTCGAACCATTATAGACCATTGGAACTGTCAATGCCAAAATATATTCATGTGATATATAAAACGACTTGGAATTGTGTGTTATGAATGGTTATAACGTTAAATTATTCATAGTCAAAATTGGTTTTAAGGAACCTGGTTTAGTGGAACCATTATGGTTCACTGGAACTTTCAATGCCAAAATATTTCATGTGATATATCAAACGAATGGGAATGTACTGTCATTGTTTGTCAAAATCGGTTTCAAGGAATTTTCTTTACTGGATCCATTATAGTTCAATAGAACATCCAATGCTAAAATATAGCATGTAATATTTCAAACGATTTTTTATGATGTTTCATAAATGAATGCAACGAAAAATTAATGATAGTCAAATTTAGTTTCAGGGAAACTAGTTTATTAGGAACCGTTTTTGTTCAGGGGTACTTTCAATGCCAATATATGTCATGTTTTATATTAAACGACTTCGAATGATATGTCATGAATGAATATAACGTAAAATTATTGATAGTCAAAATGGGTTTTAAGGAACCTGGTTTACTATTACCATTATGCTTCATTGAAACTTTCAATGCTAAAATATAGCATGTATTATATCTATCGTCATGGAATAATGTCATGAATGAATATAACATAAAATTATTGATAGTCAAAAGTGGTGTCTAGGAATCTGGTTAAGTGAAACCATAATGGTTCATTAGAACTTCTAATGCCAAAATATGGCATGTAACATATGAAACCGCTTGGAATAATGAGTCATGAATGAATTGAGCGTAAAATTAATGTTATTCAAAATTGTTTTTGAGGAACCTGGTTTACTATTACCATTATGGCTCATTGGAACTTTCAATACTAAAATATTGCATGCAATATATCATAAGATTGGAATGATGTGTCATGAATAATTATAATGTAAAATTAATGATTGTTGAACTTGCTTCCAAGGAACCTAGTTTAATGGAACCATTATGGTTCATTGGAGTTGTCAATGCTAAAATTTGGAATGTAATAGATCAAAAGACATGAAATGATGTGTCATAAATGAGTATAACGTAAAATTAATGATTGTCGAAATTTGTTCTAAGGAACCTTGTTTAATGGAACTATTTTGGTTCATTGCAATTTTCAATGTTAAAATATGGTATGTAATATAACACAAGTCATAAAATTATGTGTCATACATGATTATAATGTAAAATAATGACAGTCAAAATTGGTGTCCAAAACCCTGATTTAGTGGATCCATTTTTGTTCATTGGAGCTCTCAATGCCAAAATATGTCAGGTAATTTATCGGAATAATGTTTTATGAATGAGTATAATATAAAAAAATCGATTGTCGAATTTGGTTGTAAGGAAAATGGTTTAATAGAAACAATATGGTTTATTAGAACTTTCAATCCTAAAATATAGCATGTAGCATATCATGCGATTTTGAATGATGTGTCATGAATAATTATAACGTAAAGTTAATGATTGTCGAATTTGGTTTCAAGGAACCTGGTTTGGGTGGAACCATTATGGTTCATTGTAATTGTCAATAATAAAATATGTCATGTAATATGTTAAATGACATAAAATAGGGTTTCTTTAATGAACATAATGTAAAATAATGATAGTCGAAATTGGTTTCAAGAAACTTGGTTTATTGGAACCATAATGTTTCGTTGGAACTTACAATGCTTAAATATATTAGATAATATATCGAACGACTTGGAATGGTGTGTCATAAATGAATATAATGTAAAAAAATGATAGTCGAAGTTGGTTTCAAGGAATCTGGTTCATTAGAACCAATATGGTTCATTGGAACTTTCAATGCTGAAATATGGCATGTAATATATAAAATGCCTTGAAATGATGTATAATTAATGAATATAACGGAAAATTTATGATAGTTGAATTTGTTTCCAAGGCATCTGATTCACTCGAACCATTATAGACCATTGGAACTTTCAATGCCAAAATATATTCATGTGATATATAAAACGACTTGGAATTGTGTGTTATGAATGGTTATAACGTTAAATTTTTCATAGTCAAAATTGGTTTTAAGGAACCTAGTTTAGTGGAACCATTATGGTTCACTGGAACTTTTCATGCCAAAATACTTCATGTACTGTCATGAATGAATACAACCTAAATAATTGTTTGTCAAAATCGGTTTCAAGGAATATTCTTTACTGGATCCATTATAGTTCAATAGAACATCCAATGCTAAAATATAGCATGTAATATTTCAAACGATTTTTTATGATGTTTCATAAATGAATGCAACGAAAAATTAATGATAGTCAAATTTAGTTTCATGGAAACTAGTTTATTAGGAACCGTTTTTGTTCAGGGGTACTTTCAATGCCAATATATGTCATGTTATATATTAAACGACTTCGAATGATGTGTCATGAATGAATTTAACATAAAATTATTGATATTCAAAAATGGTGTCTAGGAATCTGGTTAAGTGAAACCATAATGGTTCATTAGAACTTCTAATGCCAAAATATGGCATGTAACATATGAAACCGCTTGGAGTGATGAGTCATGAATGAATAGAACGTAAAATTAATGTTAGTCAAAATTGGTTTCAAGGAACCTTTTTTGATGGACCAGTATAGTACATTGTAACTTTCAATGTTAAAATATGTTACGTAATATATTAAACGACTTGGATAGATGTGTCATGAATGAATATTAGGTAAAAATAATTATAGTCGTGATTGGTTTCAATTAATCTGGTTTAGTAGAACCAATATGGTTAATACGAACTTCCTATGCTAATAAATGGCATGTAACATATCGAAAGACTTGGAATGATGTGTCATGAATAAATATATATCGTAAAATTAATGATTGTTTTAACTGGTTCCAATTTTTTTAATGGAACTATTATGGTTCATTGGAATTTTTCATTCTAAAATAGAGCATGTTATATGTCAAACGACTTGGAATAATGTGTCATGAATGAACATATACTAAAATTAATGATAATCAAAATCGATTTCTAGGAACCTATGTTAGTATTCCATTATAGTTCATCGGAACTTTTAATGATAAAATACAGCATGCAATATAACGAATGATTTTGTATGATGTGTCATAAATGAATACAACGTAAAATTTATGATATTCAAAATTAATGTTATTTAAAATTGGTTTCAAGGAACCTGGTTTGATGGACCAATATAGATCATTGCAACTTTCAATGTTAAAATAATGAATGTAATATATCAAACGATTTGGAATGTTGTGTTATGAATGAATATAATGTAAAATTAATGATAGTCAGAATGATGTCAAGTAATCCGGTTTATTAGAACCATTAATGTTCATTGGAACTTCCAATGCCAAAATATGGCATGTAATATATCAAACGACATGGATTGTGTGTCATGAATGAATATAACGTAAAATTAATGATAGTCAAAATTGGCTTCAAGAAACCTGGTTTGTGTGGAACTTTTAATGCTAACCAATGTCATGTAGTGTATCAAACGACATAAAATGGGGTTTCTTTAAAGAATATAATGAAAAATTATGACAGTCGAGATTGGTTTCAATAAATCTCGTTTAGAAGAACCGTTATGATTCATTGTAATTTTCAATGCTAAATTATGGTATGTATTATATTAAACGATTTGGAATTATGTATCATGAATGAATATAATGTAAAATTAATGATTGTCGAAACTGGTTCCAGGAAACCTATTTTTATTTATTTATTTATTTATTTATTTATTTATTTATTTATTTGGTAAGGAAATACAATAGCATCTGTCCGGGGCCAGTATGGCCAAACGACCGACGAGTTTGGTCCCCGGAAGATGCAGACAAATTGTAACAGTACAAAATAATAAATTATGTATTGTAATTGATAAAATATATAATTAGAAACAAAGGAAAAAATTTTGGAGTTATCATTAAACGAATTCAAGTAAAATTTAAATTTATCAGAATGGAGAAAAGAGGCAGAATGAAATAAAGAAAGAATATTATATAATTGGTAATGAAGTATGACAGTGAGGGTGGGGGAGAATAGGGTAACAGCTGGTTGGGGATGTGTAGTATTTCTTAATGAGGCTTTTGAAGGTGGAGATGTTGGGTGCAAGGCGAAGATCGCGGGTTAATGTGGACCAAAGTTTGTTGCCAGAATTTGATATACTTTTTAGTTTGTAGTTCCGCTTAATGCGTGGGAATCGTAGAAAGTTAGAGTGACGTGTGTTGTAAGGTGGGGAAGTAGGTGATGTGAACAAATGTTGGGGGAGGGATATTATAATGTGGTTATTGAGTGCTTTGTATATAAAGATTGCTAAGTTTGTGGGATAAAGTTGGTGAATTGGGGTAATACCTATTGAGTGAAAAAGATGTAACACAGGGGCGGGTTTGGGTAGTTTAACAACGATGCGAGCAAACCATTTTTGTATCCTGAGTAAGCGGAGTAAGTTAAGTTTTGTAGTTGAGCCCCAGAATTGAAGGCCATAGGAAAGGGAGGGGTGAATCAGAGTGTTGTATAATAGAAGGAGGATTTTTTGGGGAAGATAGTGGAGGCGGGAGAAAAGACCTAGGCGTTGGTTTAGAGTCGTGGCTAAAGAATTAATGTGAGTGTCCTAGGAGAGGTTATGGGTTAGGTGAATACCTAAGTATTTGAAGGATTTGGACGGTGAAATCTGTTGGGAGTTATAAGATATCGAGAAATCATTTATATCAAATTTTTTGTTATGCTGGTAGAAGATAATGTATTGGGTTTTGTCAAGATTAAGGGAGAGATGATTGAAAGTATTCCAAAGTAAAAGTTTATCAAGGATTAGGTTGAATGATTCCTGAATTGCTCGCAATGAAACGTCGGCACAAGATATAGTTGCGTCATCGGCGTATAGTATTAAAGGCAGTGGGGATGTTATGTGTGAAAGGTCGTTTATGAATAGGTTAAAAATGAGGGGGGACAGAGTGGAGCCTTGGGGAACGCCGATGTTGCGGGTGATTGTTGAAGAGGATATATTGTTTAGATGGAGGGTATAATGACGATTTGATAGGAAGCTAGAAAGCCAGTCAAGGGGAGGGCCTCGTATATTATAAAGATGAGAAAGTTTGTATAAAAGGAGATCATGAGGAATAGAATCGAAGGCTTTAGAGTAGTCGATGAATAGAGAGACAACGAATTTGCTAATGGCTTATGGTTTATTTGAATTTTAGTGGAACCATTATGGTTTATTTTAATTTTCCATGCTAAAATATAGCATGTAATATATCATACGACTTGGATTGATGTGTCATGAAAAAATATTACGTGAAATTAATGTTAGTCTAATTTGGTATCAAGTAACCTGGTTTAGTGGAACCATTATGGTACATTGGAACTTTCAATACTAAAATATAGCATATATTACATCGCAGTATTTGGAATGGTGTGTCAAAAATAAATATAACGTAAAATTAATGATGGTCAAAACTGCGTTTAAGGAACCTGGTTTAGTGGGCCAATATAGTTCTTTGCAAATCATGCATTTATTATATTAAACGATTTGGAATGTTGTGTATAAATGAATATAACAAAAAATTAATAATAGTCGAAAATGATGTCAAGTAATCTGGCTTATTACAACTATTATGGTTGATTAGGAGTTTCAATGCTAAAATGTGGCATGTAATATATCAAACGCCATGGAATGATTTGTCATAAATGCATATACGAAAAATTAATGGTAGTCAAAATTGGTTTCAAGAAACCTGGTTTAGTGGACAATGTAGTTTATTGCAACTTTAAATGTTAAAATCATGCATTTAATGTAGCAAACAATTTGGAATGATGTGTTATGAATGAATATAAGGTAAAAATAATGATAGTCGAAAATGATGTCAGGGAATCTGGTTTAATTGAACCATTAGCTTTCATTAGAACTATCAGTCCTAAAATATGGCATGTAACATATCTTACGTTTTCGAATGATGTGCCATCGCAGAATATAACGTAAAATTAATCACAGTGTAAATTGGTTTCAAGCAACCTGATTTAGTGGAACCATTATGGTTTATTGGAAGTTTCAATGATAATATATGTCATTTAATATATCAAACGACTTGGAATGACGTGTCATGAATGAATATAACGTAAAATTAATGATAGTCAGAAGTGGTTTCAAAGAACATGGTTTGTGTGGAACTATTATGGTTCATTGGAATTTTCAATGCTAAAATATGGCATGTACCATATAAACCGATTTGAAATGATGTGTCCTGAATGAATATAACGGAAAATTAATGATTGTCAAGACCAGTTCCAAGGAACCTATTTTAATGGAACCATTACGGTTCACATAAAATGTGTCTAATAAAGTGTTTATTCACCCCTTTATTTGAATTTAGGTGAAAGTCCTGATTTTTTTCAAAAAGTATGCAGTGAACTTTAAATTACCAATCTGGGTAACTGTCAGTGAAAATCAAGGAAGTTTGGCAAGAAGTGGGCACGAAACTGTAAAATCTACCCATCAGGGTAGATTTCAGTGAAATCATAAAAGTTTGGTAGAAAGTGGGCACGAAACTATAAATTCACCTATTTGGGTGTATTTTAGTAAAAATCATGAAAGTTTGTCAAAATGTGTGCACTAAAGTGTAAATTTGCCCGTTTAGGAGACTTTCAGTGATAATCATAATTGTTTGGGCAAAGTTATGCATGAAACTTTAAAACCATCCATTAGTATGGCTTTCATTGAAAATCACGAAACTGTAAATCCACCCATTTGGGTGACTTTTGGTGAAATCATAAAAGTTTTGTAATAAGTGGGGACGAAACTATTGATTCACTTATTAAATAAACCTAAAACTTATTGAAAGAAATGTGCAGGAAACTATAAATCCATCCAATTGGGTGTCTTTCGTTGATATCATAAAAGTTTGCCAAAAAGTGTGTGCTACACTCTACATAAGCTACTTTGGGTGACTTCCATTGAAAATCATTGAAGTTTTGCAAAAAGTGGGCACTAAAGTGTAAATTCACCTCTTTGTGTGAATTTCGGTGAATATCTCGACTTTTGGTGAATATCATGACGTCACCCCTTGGCAAGAGGTGGGCACAAAACTGTACATCTACCCCTTTGGGCGACTTTCATCTGTAGTCGTGAAGAATTGGCAAAACGTGTGCAACACACTTTAAACCCACCTATTAGGATGACTTTCGGTGAAAATCATGAAAAAGTTGCGCACGATTCTGTAAATATACACATCTGTATATAATTCTATTTGAGTGTCTATTAGTGAAAATCATGATAGTTTGGGCTAAGTTTTGCACGAAACTGTAAACTCACCCTTTTGGGTGAATTTCAGTGAAAACCATGTAAGTTCGGTTAAAGGTGTGCACGAAACTGTGAATCCTCCCAGATGGGTGAATTTCAGTGAAACTCATGACAGTTTAGCATGAAGTGTGCCTGAAACTGTCCATCCGCCTTTTTGGGACACTTTCGGTAAAAATCATGAAAGTTTGGCAGAATGTGAGCATAAAAACTGCAAATCCAGTAATTTAGGTGATTTTCGGTGAAAATCATGGAAATCTTGATAAAAACTGGGTACAAAACTGTACATCCATCCTTTTGGGACACTTTTGGTAAATATCATAAATGTTTGGCAAAATGTGTGCACTGAAGTGTATATTCACCCAAAAAGTATGCAATAAACTGTAAAATCCGAGATTTTATGACTTTCAGTGAATATCATGAAAATTTGGAAAAAAGTGTACACTACACATCGTAAATCCGCACATTTTGGTGACTTTATTGTGAAAATCATGGTAGTTTGCCCAAAGTTATACACGAAACTGTAAATCCACCCACAAGAGTGACTTTCAGTGAACATCAAGAAAATTTGACAAAAAGTGTGTACTAAACGTTAAATCCAGCCTTTGAGTGACTTTCAATGAAATTATGATAGTTTGGTAAAAAGTAGGAACGAAAGTGTAAATTCAACCCACTGGGTGACTTTCGGTGAATATCAGAAAACTTTGGCAAAATGTGTGCACTGAAGTTTATATAAACCCATTAGGGTGTCTTTTGGTGATAATCATGTAAGTTTGGCAGAAAGGGTGCACGAAACTGTGAATATACCAAATTAGGTGATTTTCTGTGAAAATCAGAGAAATTTGGCAAAAAGTGGGCACGAGATTATGAATCTACCCGTTTAGGTGACTTTATCGTAAAAATCATGGCATTTTGGCCAAAGTTATGCCCAAAACTGTAAATTCATCCGTTTGGGTAAATCTCGGTAATAATCATGAAAGTTTGGTAAAAATGTGCATGAAACTGTCTATCCGCCCATTTGGGTGACTTTCGATGAAAATCCTTCATGTTTGGTGAAAAGTGGGCATAAAACTGTAAATTCACCCATTTGGGTGATATTTGGTGAAAATTATTGAAGTTTGGAAAAAATTGGGAAGGAGGCTGTAAACCCACTCATTTTTCATGACCTTTAGTGTGAATCATTAAAGTTTGATAGAAAGTGAGCACGAAATTGTAAATCCATCTGTTTGTATTACTTTTGGTGAAATATTACTTTCAGTGAATATTATGAAAGTTTGTCATCAAGTGGGCATGAAAGTGCACAACTACCCCGTTGGGTGACTTTTGGTGATAGTCATGAAGAATGTAAATCCACCCATTTGGATGACTTTAACAGGACAAATCATGGTAGTTTGCCCAAAGTTCGGCAGGAAATTGTAAATCCACCCATTTGAGTGAGTTTCGATGAACATCATGAAAGTTTGGCAAAATGTGTGCACTGAAGTGTATATCAACTCATATGGGTGTTTTTCGGTGAAAATCATGATGGTTTAAGCAAAGTTGTACACAAAACAGTAAATCTACCCATTTGGGGCAATTTTGGTGTAAATCATTAAAGATTTGGAGAAAGTGGGCAAGAAACTGTGAATCCACCCTTTTGGGTGACTTCTAGTGATAGACATGAAGAATTGGCGAAAAGAGTGCATGATACTGTATATCCATCAATTTGGGTTACTTTCGGTAAATATCATGTGCACGGATCTGTAAATTAACCCCTTTGGGTGTGTTTCAGTAAAAATCCTGACAGTTTGAGCGAAGTTATGCACGAAACGTTGAATTCTTCCAGTTGGGTGAAATTTATTGAAAACCATGAAAGTTTTGTAGAA
>JAHWFO010038017.1:0-14667 GCA_023313115.1 Rhysida immarginata | reverse complement strand
TAACATATTCAAAAAACTTAAATTACCAGGACAATCTTTTGCGATAAAAAACAGCCTAGAACTCACCAAAAAACTAGAATCTTTCAACATCCCTGACAACCACGTCCTGGTCTCCTTTGATGTCACAGCGATGTTTCCCACCATACCTATCGAGGACACAATAAACATTCTTGAAGATGTTTTACACGACAATAACACTCCTTTGGCTAAGGTTAGAGACTTGCTGCTACTCAGCAGACTTTGCTGCTACAACAACTTTTTCCAGTTTGACAGCAAATTTTACAAAATGGAAAAAGGCACACCCATGGGTAGCCGTTTGAGCCCTTTCTTAGTCAACTTGTTTCTCAATCATCTTGAAAATTTAGCCTATATAAATTTTAATTACTTTCCTAAGGTCTGGTATAGGTATGTAGATGACATTTTTACTGTCTGTCATATCGACCATATTGATCAAATTTAAATATGATCTCAATGGCTATGCCCCTCTATATTTTTCACTGTGGAGAGGGAAAGCAATAATTCACTCCCTTTCTTGGATCTGCTGGTGCATAGAGAGGGAAGTAAACTTGCCTTCAGTATCTACAGGAAGCCTAACTACGTACCAGCCTATATCCACAGCAATTCCAACCACTGTTTTGGCCACAAGCTGGCTGCGTATAACCACATGATTCACCGAGCATTGAACATCCCTATGACGTGAGAAAAAAGGAACATGGAATTCCGCCTGATCAAAGAAGCTGCTGCTGCTGCCAATCGTTTCAATAATGAAACCGTTGATAAATTAATTAAGAGGCATAACTTCATGTTGAAACTTACGGAAGCCACAACGCTTACTCAAGAAATATTTTTGCCTCCCATATAACAGGAGGTTAACTAGAGGCCTGGAGAAAATCCTAGGATTGTTTGGTCTTCACGTGGCTTACAGAAGTAGCCAAACGTTGAGAAGACTCTTAGGCAATACCAAGGATAAAATCCAGACAACAGAGAAATCCGGGATATACGAATTCACATGTGGCACTTGTGACCACAAATATATCGGACAAACCCGCAGAAGAATTGAAACCAGAATAAAGGAACATTTTGACTACGTAAGAAACCATAGACCGGAAAAATCAGCTTATGCTGAACATATAATTAATACTGGACACGTTATGAAGACAGAAAACTTCAACATTCTACATGTGGCTGATGATTACAAAAGACTTAATTTCTTGGAGTCCGTGGAGATTATGAAGTGCGATGAACAAAAACTCCTGAATCATGATTCTGGACCTCTTGATCTATCACGATGGGACACATTGCTAGCCCATGCTAAATAACGGTTTTCTTGGCCCCTTTTCTCTTTTCCCCTTCCTTTTGTTTTTGGATTTTTCTTCTGTATTTTCTGTTAAAACTCTGTAGAGCTCTCTCCTAGGTCCGCTAGGTTGGACCAACCACTCTTGAGTGGCAATTTCTTTTGCGCCCTAATAGCTTCTTACTCCTATATAAACCTTCTCCTTGTTTGTTACCTCGACTCATACTGATGATGACTACCTGGTAGTTGAAATGTATACATTTATGAAGATTATTAAAATTCTTTTGTGGAAAAGTGGCATCCTTCCTTCATCTATACACAAGTATCCACAGATCATAAGGTCAGTTATATTTTATATATTTTTTTTTTAAGCAGTCATATTCCTTTAAAATCACTTATCAACTAACGAGAAATAATCCTGACTTACGGGAGCAGTCTTCTTTTCAACATGAGAAACGCTGACCTTTTCCAATTTAGCAGTTTCAAATCAGGTTAGGCATTTTCCAACCAATTGCATTTCCTAAAACAAAGAACATTATTTGCTAAATCCATACACAATATAAATGAGAGATAACAAGAAGATGGAATTAAATTTCACTGCATAATTAAATTTCATTTTTATTTCTGAGAAGCCGGAATTATTTACTTTTAGCAGCATAAGTTTTTTAAACCCTGTGAGATGAATCAGATTTTCGCAGGGAAAAGTAATGAAATTTTGAGTGGATATATTCCCGCATATTGACACTTTTGCCAATGCCCCCCCCCCCCCCCCCAAAGTGGCAATTTTGATGTATAAGTGGTGAAAATCAGTGGCGGAAAAAAAAAAATAAAATAAAAATTCATGCTTATACCATATCTTCCATAATCGCCATTCTCAACTGGGAATATTCTTAAAATTATTCCAATCATTTTTAATGTAAATGTAATGCATCGATATATCTTTTGAAAGTTACTGGACATGTAATTTTATAAGCCATAAATATGATTTTTTCCTATTGATCAGATATCCTGCTTGACATAATGGTTAGGTTATGTCATTATCTGACGTTTAGTAATTAAACATTCATTAGTTGGTATCAGTGTTGTCAACTTAGTGGTCATTCTACTCAATTTCACAGACTTTACACAAAAATTATGCAAAAAATCTGCTAAGATCTGATGAAATCAGGAGGTTTAATTTCATTAGTACAATTGAATTCAGTGGATTTCCCCCTTTCAATTTCAATAGAGCAGTAAAGAGTAATAAAAGGTTTAATAGGCACACTTGTTTTATTTTGATTCTGTGGCTGCTCTACAGACTGTGGACAACTTGTCAGATTGGGAGCACATGGGGGGAGACATTCCATAGTCACTAATAGATGTTCCGTTATATAAGGAAGACAAAATAAAACTGACAACAGGCTTGTAGGAAATCATAGGTTCATAGGAGCTGATTTGCAAAACATTCAAAAGCATTTAGAAGCAGCCACAACATCAATAATCTTCATCCAGCACAAGCAACGAAACCACAAATCCACAATACATAATTTTTAATGCCTCAGATGTACATTTCAGGGTCTATGATCCTTTCTATCAAAATCAATAGCCTTTTACTCTATAGTAGAACTGCTTGCCAAAATATTAGAATAACAGTATATTAGGTTCTGAAGTTAAATTTGAGTGGAGATTAATCAATGAGCTTTAGTAACTACATGTTTAGACTTTTTCTTCTTGGATGATGTACTTATTCCTCTAGTAGATCTCAAAAGGAAAATAAATTTATTTAAAATTTACATTAAATAAATTGAAGATGACAAACTGTGATAGGGACAAAAAATTAGAATAATGGAAAAAAAGAAAAAAAAAAAAAGATACAAAAATCACTTTAATCAAAAACAATTTATCAAATTAAAACTTAATTGCATCACCTTTGCCTTTGATTACAAGACTTAGCTGTCTGGCATTCTGTTGACCAACTTAGCACATTCTTCACAACTGATAATAGACCAAAATGTTTGATTTCCGAATTCAACTCTCTTTAATCTGTGGAAGTCTTTGCTGAAGTCTTCATCAACCTCCATAAATCTTCAGTTGGATTAATGTCTGGTGAATTATTAGCAAGGTAACGCACAGATATTTCATGGTGAAGACAATATTTCTTGGATTTAGCAATATGACTAGATGCTCCATCCTGCTGAACAGAAAGGAATCACAGCATAAATCTTCAGATGACGGAATCATGAAATTGTCAATTATTTCTTGATAGACTGTGGCATTTACTACACCATCTAGGACAAGGAACTTTCCTACTACATAAGATTTCATTACTATTATTGAAGCAGCAAATATCCCTGATCTGTTGAGGGAGTTCTTGTTGTAAACTGCTTGTCTGTCTCCACACACGTGACCCTTGTTCACCAAAAAACAAAGAAAACACAGATTCGTCATTAAATGGTTTGTTACTCCAGTCATCCTGTCCCTAAGTAACTCTTTCATTGCACCCCTATACAGGGATTGGTCTTTGCTTCAGCGTCATCAAGTGTAGTTTTGGGAACTCCGGGCTGAAATGGAAATTGATGTAGTCGACTGTTTATAGTTCTGCTAGATACGGTTGCTCCACAGTTTTCCTCTATGAATTTATAGGAAACAGTAGCCGGTTTCACACTTTGAAACGGATTGAAAAAAACGGTTTAAAAATAAACCGTTTAAGTGGATAAAATCGTGAACAAATGGTTTAAGCTGTACAATTTTAAACGGTTTATTTCTTTTCGGAAATTTGACTGCAGAGGGAGCTGGTTTTTATAACCATGGCAGCCTCCTTGAGTATAGTCATGGTCTTTCAATCTAACTTTACAATGGTTAGATTAAAAGACCATGGTATAGTGTACATGCATGATTACAACTATAAAACCTGTTTTAACAACTGGATTTTTTTTAACGACATGATGTACTTTAAAATATTGTTTGGAAATATGGAAATCCAACAATATAATTCGCAATTGCGAGCTCTTCATCCAAATCCCAAGCTCTGATCCGATGCCGCTTCGACGAAGTGTGGTCAGGCATGTTTTTTTTCATCAAAAAAACAAGATGTTGCAAAACAACGAAAAAAACGAACAGAAAAAACGACTGTGTCGTTTCAGTTTTTTCCCGATCATTTAAACAAAAACCGTTTTTTTTTTTTTTTTTTTGAATAAAAGGTGGTTTAAACGTTTTTTTTCGAAGCGTGAAACCGCCTACTGGTTCTTCACAATGATTTTCATTTGCTTATTCTGCCTCTCACTAGTCTTCCATTTTCACCCACATCTCTATCGATTTCCTGTAAAAGTTGGATCCTCCTTTTGCTGATTTAACGCCTTTGCCAGAGTAGACTGGGAGCACTTAAGGATTTTCACCATTTCATCCCAAAGTTTTTTCAGATTAATAAATATCACGAATCGTTCACTTTTTGATATGAAAAAACGTCCAACTTTCTACCCATCTTGCTCAGTCTTGTAATCAAAACCAAAGACGACGCAATTAAGTATTAATTAATGAATTGTTTTCAATTAGAGTGATTTGTGTATCTTTTTTTTTTTTTCATTATTGTAATTTGTTGTCTCTATCTCGGGATTATTCTATTATTTTGTCATCTTCAATTTGTCTAATGTATATTTTAATTTTTGGATAAATTAATGTTCCATTAGAGATCGATTAGGGGTGTAATTCCATTATCCAGGGAAAAAAGTCTAAACCTAGAGCTACAAAAGTTCGTTGATTACTCTCCATTCATATTTTAACTTTAGAGTAAAATACCGTTATTCTAATTTTTTGACAAGGAGTTGTATGCTCCAGTGTAAACACAGCATCAATTATTTATTATCTAAGTTTAAATTAAAAAAAAAAAAAAAAAAAAAATCAAACTCAAAAACACGGCTGCAAAACTCAGTAGCCCACGCAATTTCAAGAGTTTTATCTAGTTCACCGTCACACACGAATTACTTAACTGCTGCTATTAGATATTTAATATTTTAATTGCGTTGTATTAAAGTTAATCCAAGCTCACCTGTTGCTCTTCGATTTGTCTCTTGACCGTGACCGGCGAAATACCCGAGGAATAGTTTATACGCTTTCCTAGTTAACTGCAAAAGCTGTAAATGTAATTAAATATGATTAAATAGGACTGATAATCTCCTGCTATTTAATAGTTACGTATTAAAATGTCACTAAAATTTAATAGGGAGATCCACCCAGCACACATGCTACAGCTGATGCGATTTCAAAATAAAACCGAAATCGAAAGCAGCTATTTTCGCCACCTTGCGGCGGAAACTGGAATTAACTAGAGCGCTTTAAACATTGAACAAAAAATACGGTCTCTGACAAAAACTCTCCGTCACTACCAAAAGAAATTAGTATAAAGCAATATATTATTTTTTTCGTCGTTTTAATTAATGAAACAACTGGAAAATTATAAAGCTCATTCTTTTTCCTCCACCTAAAACCTGCATTAAATAAATTTAAAAGAAAATGGTAGTTGGTGGGAGCTGCGAGCAACTTTTAGTCACAGAAATTTCTCTTCATCTGTGTTGTAAAATAAAAAAAAACAAACAAAACTGGAAATTAATGGGACTTTCTAGTTCCATGGATTTATAAAAATCAGTAAAATGGCAATTGTTCGTCATTTTAGTAAAATGGAAATTAATTTAGGCATTTGTTCGTGCTTTGCAAAGTAATCCTCAGAAAACTTCATTAGAAAAACTCATTTAATTATTTCATTTATTTTTGAACTTTTATGCCCATTAATTAAGCTTAGTTTCATTTTTCTTTTTCCATTATTTTAGCATCATTGAAGTTTTCTTATTATTTATTCCAGCCTCATGTTTTTTAATCAATCCAAACAATTTGAAGAAGAAAAAGTTTCTAGAGTAAAAAATAAGAAGAAATCAAAATTTAGAAATGTCAAGATTTAAAAAAAAAAAAAACTACTGTAAAAACTTATGTTTTTTTAGAAGCTTATACACGCGTATGTAATATTGATATTGTTTATTATTAAAAAAAAAATGCCCAGTGTGAATTCAGCAATTGATATTTATAATTATTTCTTATTAAAACTAAAAAAAAAGTTTAGCTGCTAAATTCATTGACTCAAGAATTCCTTATAAGGTTTCAAAATCATTCATATAAAAGTAGAAATCGAGCAAGCTCATTGAAAATTTACATGAATAATAATAATAAAATCGTTTCCTGAAAGTACTCAAAATACCAATTTCTTCATTTCATTAGCTGTATAGATTAATCCTTATATGTATGTACAAATAGCTCAGTGGTAAAGCTCTTAGCTAGTGAGTTTTTGGTGTGTGGTTCAATCCCCAGAACTTTTAGGGAAAATTTTTTTCAAATTATTATAAGTCCAATTTTGATTTTTTATTTTTTTTATGACCACGTCTCCACTATTTAATTTATTTTTTTCATTTTTAAATTTTTTTCTAAGCCATGAATCTCAAGAAAACATTCGATGATACCAACTTTTATTATTATTATTATTTTTTTTTTTTTTTTTACAATATTTAAGCAATATATATCATCAAATGAGTTCTCATTTTAAATAAAAAATTAATACCGCATGATAAATAAAAGTGAATTTAACATCTTACCAACACACAGAAGCATTATCATGTATTCTTTACAAATGAAACACTGCGTTTAATCCTATTCTATTACACAGAGAAACCTATCAATGAACAAATCGACAGTATAAATAATCTGTTAATCTTTAACAATGTAATAAAAGTCAAATAAATGATCAAATCTAAAGACCAAGTAATCATGCCTTCTCTACATCTACTGTCTTATCCCGTCATACAAAAGTTGCAAGGGAAATAAATTTCTTTTAACAGAAAAAATTTGATATAACTTTGAAATATGTTTAAATTAATTAAGGTAACATTAGTTTAAATTGGCTGATTTTTAATGAGCATATTAAAATACTTTATATGAAAAAATCTTTCATCAAAGTCTGCCTTCTTACATACTTATTTCACATTCTTGGTGGTCCTATTAAAGAATATTCTACTTCTGGTTCTTTGACACTTAGCATACTACAGTTAAATTTTGAATCATCTCTGAGACGAACTTGAGCTGGATGATTCCATCTTCTGCTTTCACTATCTTAAGTACAGAGGATTGTGTCATGTTTATGGTAACAACTGTTAAAATTTAATAGCATGATTGTGAAATGGATAGGGCTCATGATATTTTACACAACAGTTTGGTAACTATCGAACTTATCACTCCATTCTTCGTTTTCATATTTGCTGCCAAAATGCCCTCAAAAATTTAATCGTTCTGGAAAGGCTAGTTACTCTTATTCCATAAGAATAAACACTGTAAGGGAAATGGTTTCATTATTTCCAAAAATGGCATAACAATAGTAATCAAAAGCAGACAACAAATAGATCCAAATGCAGAATTGCTGGACAAAAAGCATACACGTGTTCTTCTAATACTAAGGCTAACATTCAAACAGTGAAGAGGCTAATCCTTACAGAAAATCTGACAACAAGACATCGCAAGAAAGATTGAAACCTCTGTTCCATCGGTAAACAATATTTTTCACCAAGATTTGAAATTAGAATGTCATCATAAGGCCCAAGTTACGCTTTGTTGGCAAAAAAGGCAGTCTCCTTGGATGAGGCTTGGTTTTATTTATCGAGAGATGGCTAGACACAGGGACTTTTTATCAACAAAAATTCGATCTGAATGAATCAGTTTTGGTACAACTAAAATGCACATCTGACTATCAAAAAGGTAGAATATAAAGCAAAGATAAATGTTGCCTGCTATCAGGAAAATGACTGTAAATCGCATATCTCAATATCATGATTATATCATCCTAGGCAAAGGACATGTACATATCGACTTTTAAGTACTGGAACAGAAGAATGGGATTAAGATTTCTGTTCTCAGACATCTGTCCAGTCACCCAATGCCTCTCCCATGGATTTTTCTGGATTTGTTCTCCTTAAAAGAGCTTTGAATGTAAGATGCCTGAGAACACTTTCTGGAATATGAGAAGCCTGTCAAGAGGAACGAAACAGAATCTACCTCGCTATTCTCCATACGAGCCACTTATAGTAAACATACATGTTGAGCAATTGTTAGAAGAAAGGGGCATCACAGAGCACAGTGAAGGAGAAATGGGTTCCAGTAGACCTACAATAAATGTATTCTCATCATGATGAACATGAAACAACCCTTGTAGATTTTCATTAGCATTCACCACTGAATGCACAAATTCTGATAGTAAAACAATGAAAGGTACACAATAATACAATAAAAATTCAACGGATGCATTGTGACTTACATCCAAATTGTGATTTTTTTCTTTATATTGCATGCATGAAATTTTACTCTATTTTTAAGTCAGGCCAATCCAAATTTTTAATAAGTGAAAATTTCTTCTAATGGTAATAGATAATATTTCATCTTACTTTTTGAAAGAGAACAATGTTTTTAAGTAGAAATCAACTCAAGAACTTTCTTCCCAGCAATAAAAGATGTCTCAGTAACAACTTATAGAGAGAACAACAAAAAACATTAAACCATAGAATTCTATTTAACAGAATAGCAAATGCTAAAAATTCATCTTAGTTTCTTTAAAAAATAATTCAATAACGTTTCTGTGAAAGTATTCGAGCAAGACTGTTTCATCCCTGATTTCATTCTTAAATGTGAATAAACTAGTATTTGTTTTTGGATTTAAGAGGTTTTTGTTTTTTTTCTAAAGGTAAAAGAGAAAAAATGTTTGATAATTCATTCTCCATTCAGATCTTAAACCAGTTATTTGCTAATTAGAAATAATTCTGACTTACAGAAGAAACATTACCTTTTTCCGTTGTAGCAGTGGGGATGGTTTAACATCTTCCTTCTTTTTCATCCTCTAGAATTTCAACACTAAGTCACATATGCAACCTTTTCCAATTTTAATGTATTTTTTGAATTTCTAAAACAAACAAACATTAACAATAGCAATTAATCCAACGCAGTAAAAAGAAATTCTATCCATGAAAAATGATGGTCATCAAAAACAAAGCAATTCAGTATGCCGTCTTCAGGAGGAATCATTCTCTATGCAAAAGTTGTTTTGGTTGCACAACCCAAGCAGAAATGGGAGGTTCTTGAACATCCTCTTTTCAGCCATGATTTGCCCCCTTGTGATTTCATCTCTTTGGGTCGTAGAAGAAATTCCTCGAGGGAAAATGAATTGAGGAAGCAGGAAACAGTTACAGACTGGTTGAAACAGCAAACGTATCTTTTTTCTTGGACAGAATTTCCCTGCCTTATTCTTACAACATCTATCCGACTCAAACAGGCCTCACATTTCAACCACAGAGTATTTAATTTCTTTTACAAAAGAAAATATTTCTATATGTAAAATGCAACTTACAGGATATTGTGTGCATGGCTCCATTTCAGTACACCCTTCGAATCTATGGCACACAAAAGATTCAGCTGAAGAACAATGCCTCCTCTAAACGAAATAAGAAGAATTAATTTTTTTTATTTACCCTAAGTTGCTTTGTAAGTAATTTCAAATGTTTGAATCTTCTACTGATGATACAGCATCAGTCATGGTTCCTAGCAATTTTGATTTGTTCACTTCAAAATTTTTGTATAGGAGCATGTAGGGCCATCTTCTCAGCTATTTTGTTTGTGGATCCTATGTATGAGCATTTGCCTTAAATATCATGTAGCTTCTTTTTCAACTTTTTCAATTATGCAATTCAGAAAAATACAGCAGTTTCTATATCACAGTGTCACATCACAGGTTTCTTTCCAGTGTCTCCATTTACACACATGCCACAAGTTACAAGTTGATTTTGTGTAGCATGAAAAATATTAAATAACGTTTAATGAATCTGGAAGGTTATTTCCCTCAAACATTATTATAAAGGAGTGGATGGGTTGTACCTCTGCATTTCTTAAACAGTATTCATCTGATGTCTCTAATGCTTTCTTCCATTATTTTTTTCATGTGTGCATCATCATTAAAACACTTAAGGGCTTCAGTAAAGAGACCCCATAAGAAGATTGTCATTAGACAAATAAGAAATAAATTTAACATTGTCTTCTCCTGCGTAACCATGAACCAACAAACTTTTTATCTAATTTAATTTACCAAAAGATCTTTCTTCTTCCCTACCTTACCTTCCTATTAAGTACCACTAGTCCCCCCGCATATTAGGAAAAACCTCAAGCTCCTCATCCCAAGACGGGGATGCACAAGGAATAACAGTGAATCCCACAAAATTACTGTAATTGGGCTCATTAAAACTTTCCATATTTTGGAGAAGCAGGACCCAAAAATTCTGGTCGTTCTGCAAACAAGAACGTGCACTTTAGCAGCATTTTACACCTACACAGAAGAGATCGGACATTTTTAGTCTCACCTCCCTGCTAAGGCCTGTCTGGCATAGTTTTCCTTAGCGTCTGAGGCACTCAAGCCCCTCCACCACGTCAAGGTAATGTCCACGGAGGGGATTTAAGAAGATATATTAGAAATGCAATCCTTACATTGAAGTTTAAATCCAAGGGAAATAAAGAAGGAATATATTAATAAAGAAGAAATAAAAGTAGTTGTTTGTATATTTCCAGAGATAAAAATAAAATTTAATAATCAGATGAGAATGTGCAAGCCATTATTACAAAAACTAAAAACTTTATTTTGATTATGTTTGGATTAATTAGCAAACCACTTGCAAGTAGTATCAGGTTATTATGATAAATGGCAGTTTGGGTTTAGGAGCAGCAATAATGACCATCTTTATTTGATTATGCACATTATTTGCGAGATAGATCCATCTGCAGAAATAACCACCTCCAACCATCTAGGAAGCTTTGCAATTACAGATTTAAAAAAATTTTGTTTCCGTGAGAGGATGAAGTCATTGAAGGCAATTTGAACATCATTCGATTACCTGTATATTTTATGATAAAAAAACATCTGCATACTTATCTTAAAGGCTATACCATTGAAAACTGTCTCAGGCATAGGAAAAAAAGTGACAGTGACATTGGTAACGTCAGATGAGTACAGTGGATTTGGCAAAGTTTCACATACCTAACTCCTTAAAATTAGATTGAATGATTTTGTTGTATGAACAAGAATGCTTCAGCTCCCATTAAACTTCTGTATTGCCTATATTGGTCCAGTATTATTTTCTTTCAGTTCCCAGTAAATGACTGTTGGACTTTAATAAACCAAAATCTATATTTACAAGACTAAAAAAAAAAAATCCATAGCATTGAATAACTTCAGCTTTTGCCAGTAAATATGACATTAAGAAATATTTATGGTGCTTTAATCTTCTTGAAACTCAATTAGCATATTTATATTTACCATATATGAATCAATGGAGTGCTACTAAAGCCGAGCTCTTATTTCTTTTATATTTTTTGCACTAAGAATATATGCTTCCAAATTTAATGTAGCTGATTAACTTTCATACCCAAACAGACCATAAGCTTAATTTAAAATAATATTTGTGGATTGATAAAAATGTATAAACCAATAAACAAATTCACGACAACTATTACTAATTTATTGAGAAATCTGTTTCTTTACTCATTTGATTAATCAATAGAAATCAATACAGTGTTGACATTTGAATTTATCTTCCATTTAATATGAATTTGAATACAGCTCTACAAAGTATAAATATTGAAATAGGGAGAAATTGAGATGGGAAATCCTCAAGAAAAGTAATAAAGATCTTAACAACATATAGCTCTCATTTGTATGTCTGGAAATGTATAGTTTCCACAGAGATGGCAATAATTGTATGCATAACAGTTATTTTTTTCTGTTGGCAGAGTTACTTTTGAATTATTGTCATATGTAGCAGAGGTACACTGGTATTTTCTTCATAACAGGAACAAACTGAGATGGTCTTCACATACTAGAATGGTCGAGAGGCAGCATGGGTATGTACCAAGGAAAACAGACAGCATACCCAAATCGCAAAACTTTCTCCAATCATATAGCAGATCTGGAGAACATATGCTACAAGATATTGACTGAAGCCCTGGTAGAAGCTCCAGGCAAGTAGTCTGCCAGCATGGTGTGTCAGATTTTGCTCCACGGGAAAGGTTTTGTCACTCGTTTTTGCAACAGGCCATCATTTTGGTACTTCAGTCAGAGGAGACCTCTGCCGGAGATGGCATCAACCTAAACAATCATCTGTGGGTACAGCAAATCTCCATATAATGGTTGAAGTATCTCATCAGCAGCAATATTTAGACAGGGATTATTGCTTGTAAAGACAAGATATATTCTGTAATTCAAGCAGAATATTCTGCCTGCGTTGCTCGAGGATTGCCATTGGCAATATGACTGTTGCTCATATGGATGTTGCTCAACGGAGCACCAGCCCATTGCTACATTAATGTTTTGTGATATCTCAACATCTTTCTTGGATTATGGATAGAACAAGGTCCTGTTGCATGGTCTGTTAGTTCACCAATCTTAAATTTTACTTGTGAGGGTACTCAAAGATAATGCTCCTTGGGTATAGGTTGAGCGAGTACAGCAGTCCTTGATGCGACACATGAACTATTGCATTACAACCCAAGGAGGCTACTTCGAATATCTTTTATAACATTGACGTAATTACTGCCACAGTAATGTCATGCTCTGTACTAATTGTTCTATTATTGACAAACCATCCATTTCCAGACATACATCATCATATGAGATTTTTTTTTGTTGTTTCTTTTCTTCTCAGGAATCACCTCTTGAACTTTGTCATGAGTTCACCCAGTGTACAAGTACAGACATCTGCAGTGGTTTAATAGAATCTTTGCCTGTAGACAAATCTTCTCCTGAAGAAGTTCTTCCAATTAGTGCACTAAATGGTGAAATTGGTATGCATATGAAAGTAAGACTATTTTTCACTCATGTAAATTTTCATCTGTTCCTAAAGGAAACAAAAGGGATGTGTAAAAATACTTTTGCAATGGAAAAATGCAATTAAAATAATTAGATGATGGTTTTTAGTAATACTAATTTAATATAGAATCAATTGGGAGTATCTTCTCAACATGTTTTGCCTAAAGGCATTATCAAGAGAAATAGGAACAAAACTTTAAAATAAAAACGAGACCAGTAATGCCACATTTCATTCCTAATTTAACCCAAACAAAACACACCATAAATAATTTAATTAAAATTAAAACTAGTAGTTCATCTTGTCAAATGAAATCAAATTAAGAGTTTTACTTTTATATTATAAAAGAAGTAGTATGATAATCTTTCAATTAATTAATATATAAATTTGATTTCAAGCACAAATTCTACGCAATTACTTTCTATTTACCCTGAGGAGGGTATATAAAGTAGCAGAAATCCTGAATTCAACTATTTTAACCCCTTTTTCTGAACTTTTTTACCCAATTTTTTTTAATTGAAAAGTTATTATTCTCGAACGTAGAATTTAGAAAATAAAAAAAAAGAGCTCGATCTTCTTTATAGTAACCCTCGTACAGTATTATTTTATAAAAATTATTTTCTACACTGAAACCTTGGCAGGGCATTGTTATTTAGCAAGACTATATAAAGAGCCTGGTTACTTTTACTGGAAACTTTATAAATGTAGAGTGAAACTGCAAAAACATTTCAAAGTGAAAATCCAAGCTTTGCATATTGCTATCAATCATCATGTTGTAAAATTAAACTGGTATTCATGTATACATTTTAGACATTTAAAATTTAGGCCTCATTTGGACAGCATTGGTAGTTTTTCCCATTTGAGTGCTTGCAATTAAAATTTATTTCTGAAGAAAGATTGGAATCTCACTAATTTCTATCTTTGTCATTGTTGGAAGTTGAAGTGATTTAATAAAAGTGAAAACACTCTTTAAATTGGAGTTTAGCATTTTGAGGAGGAAAAGACTTAAAATTTAAATGGTATCATTGATGAACGAGTTTTTTTTTTTACAATTTTCTATCAGTTTGGAGTTATCTTAACTGTGGATATATAACATCAATATAAACACACAAGAAGCCAAACCACTTTTCCAAACAGGGTGTTTATTCAGCATGGATACGTATTTCGGACACTAAGCATCCAAAATACATATTCATGCTGAATAAATTCCCCTATTGTGGAAAAGCGGTTTGGCTTCTTTTGTGTGTCCAGGATTTTCACTTCATAAATGCAGGGTGCACTTGCAAAACACTAAGTTTCATAAATTTACCAGTCAAAGTAACATTGCTCTCCATATAGTCCTGCTAAGGTTAAGTAACAATGGGATAGATGTACAAAATAATTATTACAAAATAGCAAAACACCTCACCATCACGAAATTTTAAATGTTCTCAAATTACATTAAAACAGTTTGTGAATTAAATAGAA
>JAHWFO010038016.1:0-10766 GCA_023313115.1 Rhysida immarginata | reverse complement strand
CTGATCTACTATGATTTTCTCTCGTTTTCTTTATTTTATGTTTCTTCTGCATTTTGTAAGTTTCTTACCCCTTTATTTTATTATGTTTTTTTTTAATGTTAATTCTCTTGTCTTCGGAAACCGGATATGTTCTCTTTTCGGTCCGCGTTAAACGCACCATCTCTGTACAACTTCTCTTTTGTGTATCTTAAAAAATTTTGTATTTATTCTATTTTCTTCTACTGGCCATTACGTCCTTTTTCTCATTGGCCCCCTTGCTTTTTATCCTATTGGTTCTTGTATGTATTTACGCTCATTGCTTAACTTGTACCACTGTTCTGTATATATAAAGGCTTGCATGCCTCTTGCTGTATATCCTTGACAAAGCCGGGAATAAATGGCGAAACTAGTTGGAACTCCTGATGTCCCTCTGTTATACTGTAAGGCCACCACCTGTTTAGTTAATAGGAACAGTATTATGATCCATCCTTCCACCGATAGGAAAATATTAGTTAACAAAAAATATATTAGAAGTTAACTGGAGAATATGTTTAGGCAATAAAAAACTAAAGAGAAGTAAATAAAAAAAAGACTTTTATATCAGTTTATTTTAATAATAATGTTAGTGGCGCACGGTCCCTGAGACCGCATGTTCTATATATAAGAATCTAGGGAATAAATCGTGGATTATGATATACTGACTTATAGAAGGGTCCAAGTTGGAAGAATACAGAAGTGGTTTGTTTCTTTTAAATTCATAAGAAGATATTCATAAAAATATAGTGATGCGGTCGCTGAGACCACGCGCCATTTTTGGAGTGTTAAATATCGTTCTTCTAAACATCTAGTTTAAATCTCTTTAATCCATTAATTTTCTTTTAAGCAAAGTAGGGCTTAAAATATATCAAATCATTTATCTGTGTATCCAAGAGTAGTGTTAACGTCGATGCTCTTTTTTTTAAATCGCCTTGCCTTGTGGCCTTGCCTCTCTCTCGTCGAGGTCTTCGAGATTAACAAGGCCTGAGCATGCTGCTCCGTTTCAATGCTAAAATGCGTGCGAGAGCGATTTCCCCAATCTGCCGCAAGATGTCCTTCTTTTACGTGTAGCATTTTTTTTACACAGCAAATAATTTATTTTAAATATATTTACATAGCTGTATTTTTTATTATTTATTTATATATGAAATAATGAATTTTAAATTGCCATCGGATGGGAACCATGAAAACGTTCGAAAGATTTTAACTATATTCAGCTGTATAGCATTTTTTGACACAGTATGTTCTTTATTAAAAAAAATTTTGCATAATATTTTTTTATTTATTTTTTAATTTATCATGGTTACAAAAGCACATATAATACAATTGAAATAGCTGGCTTTCTGCTTGTTTATAGAGAAAGAAGGAAACCTAGTGATGAAATTTCGAAATCGCTCACGCTCGGGAAATAAATGCTTGCTTGCTCGTTTCAACACCATGAGGCATTGAGCACATGTTTTTAACTCGTTCGAACTATCTCAAGTGCGGAAGCATATTTAGCTCTCCAAACTAGTTTAATCTAAAACTGTCTTCAAATAGCATCTAAACTAGTTTACTTCAAGCTAGTTCAGGTAGTACGGATGAAGTATTACGTAGCAGTGTCTTCCTTAACAGGTTTCGTAAGTGAATGCCTTCGCATCGTTGATGAAGTTGTCTAAATTCTCCTAAGATGATGTGGGGTAAGTTATCAACAAAACGGACAGCGTCGTGTAAGCCTTTTATAGGGAGGCCTACAGATAACCCTAGTCGAACTGATGATGCATCTAGTCTAAATCAAGCAAAGTTTTATCTGTAGAAGATAACGAACAGAGGCGAAGCCGATGCGATCTGTACAAGGCCATGGCACTACGTCACTTGGCATTGTTGAAATCCCATCAGTTTTCGTGACGTATTTTAAATATGAATTTTGTATTTTAGATAACAAAGTAAATACAGTAGATTAAAATGCATTTACGCCAAACATGGGTCATTTACCTTTATAATAAATCATTTTAAAGTTAAAATTTTAAATATCCTTATTTTGTTTTTAAATTTCTTTCTGCGAGACGTCACAAAATCCATCTGTTTACATGATGTCACAAAATCAGTGCCACGGCTTGTTTAGATCGCGTCGACTTCGCCAGAGGGCAAGCCTCCCCTCGGCTGTAGCTGACGTTGTTTTTTGGGCCGAAGTCCAGACCAAACTGCCCGATCCTAAAAATTATATCACAGAGAAAAAATTTTTAATTGGCAGCATGTGTTAACTGTCGCGTGCCATTACCTCAGTCTTTTGAAAATCAATAGCTCAAATCCATTGTCAATGGTCGCTCTCGAGACAACGACAATATACAGGGATGTTAAGCACGGAAAAAGGCTTATTATTTACTGAATAAATTATGAAAAAATATTAAGATACAACAATCAATCACATGAAAAAAAATATGTATATCCGTGAACAATAATTCACTGGGCAAACATACAATAACTTAAAATAAACTAAACGAATTCCCACTAATAAATCAGTTTCACAATAAGAGAAAAAATAAATCCAAACAACATTTTCAAACATTCCTTGGGTCTCCCTTCTTCCATGTTATCCATTTTCAGGAATAAAATTAAACAGAAATCAACAGGAAACACTCTTTGGACTACGCATAGGAAAAAATGTAAGCACAAAATTAATGTGTTATAATTGATAAATGTGAGGAATCTTGTGTTGCTTCATGAAATTTGATGCTCTCTTATCTAAATGATATTGAGCAACATAATCTTTTACTTCACGCACATGGCTTACGTCATCTGCAAAACAGTCCCGATAATCCATGATAATCCTCTTCTGGCATACTACCTTTATTTTACCCCTTTACCGCTGGGTATACGTCTAGCTTATCCCACCATTACATCTAACATCATCAACAACACACTTACTAACGGCGACAGACAGCGCTTATAGATTAATTGGAAGCCCATTTTTATCAGCCGCTTTGATTCTTCATGATTTCAATTCTGTAATATTAACACGTTGACTTCTAACCTCGGACATACAATGACTATTTAAACATATTCGGTTAGGTTCCACCACGCCACCAAGATTATTAGCACTTATCGCTACAGGTATTTATGACCGTCCTCCGCCGCTTGATCACTATCTACTCAATTCTTCTGCTGGAGCTGTACCGAGTTCCGTTGGTTCCCATGAATTCCAAAATCTCTTAATAGCCGAGGCCTATTCTTGAAACAGGAGCTGTTCATGCCACTACTACTCAGCTCCCCAGCCTTATATGCTATAGAAAATATCAATTAAAGTAAAACCGAAATAATTTCATATTCCATACTCGTACAATGACGATATAACAAACTCATCTCTGTTACAAGAAATAGAAAAAATCCGCTCTTCCACCTACAGTACCATTGACTTGTGCCACTTAAATTAAAGAAAATACACCATCATAATTATTTAAAAAACCAAACAAAATGTACACTTGAATACAACCATTAATAAGAGACATCAGAAATGCATACAGTTTTTTTGATGACAGTTAAGCAAGTCAATAGAAAACAATGAATAATCTACATATCTGGCAATCCACTTGCCAAAATTTCTATATTTCTTAACCTCTAATGATTATAAGCTTAGCAAAGGCATCATTTTATTATAACTTTTGCCATATTCCTCTTCATACTCCAGCGTTGTGCGTGATCCGAGACTGCATTGTGACGCCTTTCTTCCTAATTTAACACGTGACAACAGATAACACGTGACAGACATTTAACACGCCAAGGGTTCGGGAGTGATAATCAGGAGTGTAATTTCAAATAAATTCTTTTATGGCACTTATCACTGATCTCTTTATTTACCTAAACAATTCACCACTTAAATGATTCATTAAAGAAAAATCTAATTTTCGGTAAAGACACACAGTGTGTAAGAAAGTTAAGAGTGACATCTACTACAGATCTAGAAATTAATTGAATGGGCCTTCTTAAAAAAACTCTTAAATACTGATCAACTAATTGTTACACGCGCTCTAAATCGTGACAGAACAAAATAAAGCATGCATTTGCGAGATGGCTCTGCGTTATGCACTTGCCTATGCAGCAACCAGTCAGCTTCTCCCTGGTGCTTAAACAGAGGACCGTGCTCGGTTGCGTATACCAGAGACCTTCAGTAGGGAGACATGTCATTTACCTAATTTTCATGTAAAACGGAGTCTTAGGTGTTTCATTAGATATGTTTAGATGGCGTTGTAACGATGACGACGACGATGTTTAGATCGTTTTACTAAGGCATGTCTGGTCAGCCGTGTGCTGCAAAATTTTCTGCCGAAGTCGTGGTGTAAAGCATTTTTCCTTCTTTAGATTCCAAACGGAGCCTGAGATGTACGTTTATTTACAGTAAATATCTTATTTATAAATTGTTAAATCCATAGTGCAAACACCTCCTAGAAGAAAGCCTCACAACTGAAACGTAGCATATTGTTATATCATTCTAATTCGACCATTGTTGATCGTATACCTACCAATACTAAGCTCTAAATTTGTTCGACTTATAATGATGTAAGAATGTATGACTTTTCAGTTCCGAGGGTTTCTTTCTAGGAGGTGTTGATAGTTCCTAACAACAATCCAACCTTCATTTTTGTCCAACAAGCAAATAAAACACTGATTGTTAAAATCTTCTTCTTCTATATATATATAAAGAAGGGTGTTTGTGTGTGTGTGGGTGGGTGGGTCTGTTTGTCTGTATGTGTTTTATACAAATCTACAGTTTTATTCTGATCTTGATAAAATTTCGCATACATAACCTTCAAAGCATAAGGAAGGTCACTGTCTACTTCAGATTTCGAAAAAATAATAATTATTCATGAAAAATCGATATTCATGGTTATAGCAGGGCATATTAATGGGAAATATCGCATGACCAACAATGCAAGACAAAGTTTTTGCAACAATGGTTTCAACACGCAATTCACCAATAACAATGAGGTCAAAATGATGATGCAATGATAAAGCAATCTTTCCAAGAATTATAACAATGAACATTAAAAGATGATGTAATATGGATAAATTTCAATTTGTAACAATGCATAGAATTCCTGTTATTCAGGCTTTTCTTAGAAAAGAGATTTCTTAGTACTTAACAATTTCTTGAAAATCTTTAAAAATGATCAGTAACTGGAGATAATGGAGAGTTAGCAGACTATTGAGAAAGACGACAGAGGAAGCACTTCTTTAGCTCCGTGATGTATTGAGCAAATGGGAAGCAAGTAAATAGAAGAATCGGCGAGCGCTAGCCTGCACAAAGTGATGAATGGCCAAGTTTTGCTTCAATCCATCGAGAGAAGAGTAGAAATTGCAATAACACTAAGTATATATCTGAGGTAAGATTACGTGAGTAAGAAATTATTTAGACTAGCAGTGGCATCCTAGGAGAGGTCCAGCCATTGTGAGCTTTTAAAAAGATTTTTTTCGAATTTTCATTAAGAATTTTTACTGTATTATTTCTAAGCATTTTCATGTGTTTATTTTTAAGATATTGAAAATTTAATTTAATTTTTTGAGATTGTTCTGTTTACTTCCAAGTGTAATTATCCCAGGCAATTCCGGGTACCTTTGCTAGTCTATCTATATATATAAAGAAGGATGTTTGTGGGTGGGTGGGTGGGTCTGTTTGTATGTTGTTTATACAAATCTACAGTTTTATTCCCATCTTGATGAAATTTTGCATACATGACCTTCAAAGCATGAGGAAGTTCACTGTCTACTTCAGATTTCGAAAAAATAATAATTATTGATAAAAATTCGATATTTATGGTTATAGCAGGGCATATTAATGAGAAATATCGCATGGCCAACATTACAAGACAAAGTTTTTGCAACAATGGTATCAACACGCAATTCACAAACACTCTGCACAGACCAACAATATATATCTCATGACAATGCAAATAAAAGTTTGTGCAACAATAGGTCTCAACAATGGTTTCAACACGCAATTCACCAATAACAATAAGCTCAAAATGATGATGCAATGATAAAGCATTCCCTTCCAAGAATTATAACAATGAACATAAAATGATGATGCAATTTGGATAAGTTTCAATGCATAGAATTCCTGTTATTCAGGCTTTTCTTAGAAAAGAGAGTTCTTAGTACTTCACAATTTCTTGAAAATCTTTAAAAATGATCAGTAACTGGAGATAATGGAGAGTTAGCAGACTATTGAGAAAGAGTGGAAAGAAGACAGAGGAAGCACTCCTTTAGCTCTGTGATGTATTGAGCAAATGGGAAGCAAGTAAATAGAAGAATCGGCGACCGCTAGACTGCACAAAGTGATAAATGGCCAAGTTTTGCTTCAACACATCGAGAGAAGAGTGGAAATTGCAACAACACTAAGTATACATCTGAGGTAAGATTACGTGAGTAAGAAATTATTTAGACTAGCAGTGGCATCCTTGGAGAGGTCCAACCATTGTGAGCCTTTAAAAAGATTTTTGTCAAATTTTCATTAAGAATTTTTACTGTATTAATTCTAAGCATTTTCATGTGTTTATTTTTAAGATATTGCAAAATTTTATTTAATTTTTTGAGATTGTTCTGTTTACATTCAACTGTAATTATCCGGGGCAACGCCGGGTACCTTTGCTAATCCAATATATTGTTAGAAGCCAAAAGTATATTGTCGTCATAATTTTTATTTTTGAGGCTAACGAGAAAGACAGGCTTCGGCACTGAAAAGTCACCCGGCCAGATAGGTATTAACAGTGTAACTTTCATTGTTTCCATCTTGTATTTTAACAATCAGTATTTTTTCCTTTGTTGGAAACAATGAAAGTTGGATTGTTAATAGACCTATTTTTCTTTTATTTCTCGTTAGCCTCGTTTTCACTATAGTAGCTATATTATTTTAAAAAACGGGACAAAAATTTTAAAAAATCAAATTAAGTCTTAAATAAGCAATTTTACCTATTATCAATTATGATATTCATTGCATTATGTTTACGATTCTTATTTTTTTAAATTTTAATTAAGAGAGTAAAAATCCAAATAAAAATTTCTTGAAATTGATTAACGAAATTTTTAAAAAAATAACTCAATTCATGTTTTTTCATTTTATGATAATCATTATATATGCATAATCATACTTTCTTAGTTTATTGCTGTCGTTAGTTGAATTTTTTATATTTTTGACATTGTTAGGTTCAAAATATTGTTAACAGCCTATGGAAGAAGCGACTTGTTTACTGAACCTTTTGAGAAATTCAGTAAAAATTACGTACTATGTGCAGCACATTTCACAAATGAACAATTTTATAACGCCAGCAAGAGAAGCCGTCTTAACAGAAAATGAAATCAGCAGTTCCCACCATTTTTACAAGAAAATAGAAAACATCAAGTCATGGTGCACCATCCATCTTACAACACCATGAACTTCACCATCCACTTCACATTACCAAGAACAGATCATCAATGTCCCTTTCTCTCTTTGTATATCAGAAGTGCACTATGAATCATCCCAAGATGATCCCAAAGAATCAATTAAGGAAGAAAAGACTACCAGTGTCAAAAGAAAATTACCATTTCTCAACATATCACCACCAAAAGCAGACAAAACAAACAGCAAGGGAACTAGCTGCCACCAGAAGAAATTGACTAGGAATGAAGCTAGATAAATATAGAGTAAGTTTGCAAAGATCCAGAAAACAATTATCTGAAATGCAGGCAAAATTTACATAACAGTGTTATAATTAACTATAGATGGTACTCGAGATTTCTGTATTGATTGCATTTTCACTGTTCGTACTTCTTCCTGATCGATTGTTTGTCTTTTATGTGAGATTCATCGTATTTGTATATTTCATTTTTATTATCTTTAGATTCTGAGTAATGGGAATTATTAAATAAACATTAGGAATCATGTGGATATTTTTGCATGATAAATGCGCATAAAGCAATATTTATAAAATCTATTTAGCAATTTAAGTTTTAACAAGAATAAATGAGCTTGTACTTTTGTGAAAATTATTTTCAACACAACTTGTTTTCAACAGAAAATTATTGAATAAGACTGCTGGAAATTTAAAATGTTTTTTTGTTGTTTCTTTTAAAATATAAGATGTCCAGAAAATATTTTTTAAATTAAAACATAAGTAAAAAAAAATGTTAAACTGAAAAAAAATTGTACAACGAAAGTTTTACTCGGCGTGCTCAGTTAACATTTCGATTTCAATTTTAGACATTGCAACAATGTCTAACAATTGAAATCGGAAATTTAACTGAACACGCCAGGTTTTCGAGGCCAGCGAGAAAGACAGGCCTCGAAGCAGAAAAGTCACCTGACCAACTAGGTCCGAACAACAATTCAACCTTCATTGTTTCCAACAAACGAAAAAATACTGATAGTAAAAACCCAAGATGGAGAAATGAAGATTGGATTGTTGTTCAGACCCAGTTGGTCAAGTGACTTTTCCGCTTCGAGGCCTGTCTTTCTCGTAGGCTTCGCCAGGTTTTAAAGTGACGTCAATAATGCCTTGCCTCAATGTTACTACTTGCGTCATTCATGGATAGCCTGAGTATTTCATTGCAAATGTTCAGAAGGCGCCTAATAACAGCATATTACATTTTTTTCTGTGGGAAAATAATGAAATGTCATGTTTCTCTATTGAAAGTTTCTGGCGTATACATTGATTCTGCTTTGCTCACAGGAAACGCCCTATTCCTGGCTGTCAAAGTATGCACACATCGTTTGGCACTTTTATCAACTGCAATGCGTAATGATGTCATGGAGGGCTGCGGTAACCCTGTGGGCATTCCAGCGTCGCAGAGAACCACACTTAGAAAGCCTTCACGTTCTGGCGGACGCAAACTGAACGAGTCTCCTATTTACGTGGGAACTCCGGCTGCGCCGTCAGTATGAACATAAGGGAGTGGTCGACAAACGACGCGTGAGCCACGACAGCGGTAGAGAGATTGCTACAGCAAAACATGCCGTAGTGTCTTCTCTTAAAATTACTTTTTCCAATCTATACAGCAGCCATCAGAGGCCGTGAGAAACAAAACACAGCAGGACGAACACCAGGCCAAAGTTCTCTGAAGCGTTCTCACTCAAGCGCAGCAAGTTGAATCGTCAAGGTCAGTTTCAAAGCATTTGCGTCTTCACTTGCACTACATTTAAACGGCACCACCGAAAACACGTCGCTAATTGATTTGATCAGTCTGTCTTTGTTTGGTAAAAGATACCGAAATAAAGAACAACAAGAAACGGAATCACCCAAAAGATATCTACATTGCTCAACAGCTTGGCAGACCCTTTTGGCGGCTTCCCAGGCGCGGCTTATAGTTATCTAAAGTCACTCGGAAAAAACGGCAGGACTTTAAAACAAAGTCGAAAACAAACACTTTCACAATAAAAACAGCAGCATCAATACGGTAATTCTCAACAGCCTATGGTGAAAAGAAACGCTCAAAGTTTACCAGATTAGTTCATAAACAGGGTAGATGTACCAGTAATTGACAGTTTAAAACATTACTGTGAAACACAATTGTGTACTTAAAACAAATTACATTTAGAATTTTTTCTAGTTTTATCATCAAATTGTGTATATAATTCAGAATGTGCCAATCTCTGTACAACTATTATATCTTTAAAACTTATTAAGTTATTAAATTCTTTCCTAACTAATACGTGAATCGCCAGAAGTTAACAGTGACTGCACAAGAAGTTAATAGGCAGTTTTACCAGTACGTCACAATATTTTTTTAATTACACATTTGTTTTTATATATTTTTAAAAAAGAAATTGACAAATTCAAAATTAGCTGAGGAAATCAAGCATTTTTATGACTGTGTAAAGTATTTAACTAAAATTTAAAATTTAAAACGTTGGGATTAAATTAAATATAAATAAATAGAAGTTCCTCCAAATGTAAACATGAAATTTGTTTATTAACCCAACATAAAAAATTAACCTAATAAAAAAAATATATAATAACCAACACACGCGTCAATGCTTCGCTATTGTTATATATGAGCGCTTTTTAAAAATCAACTAATGAAGTGCCATCTTTACTTTTCTACGAACTGTACTATTCTGAAAATAACTCCAGAAACTTTAAATTTAAATTTTTATTTTCGTAAGGCTATATGTTGTTTTTTCACGGAATACTCGCAAAAGTCTTCATTAAACAAAGCAAACAGCAACGTCACAGTTTCTGACGCTAGAAAAATGCCATTAGGATAAAAAATAAAAGATACACTATATTTCCGCGCGATACACTTGCAGTTATTTTCGATGCTGCTTCAAGGAACAATCGCAAAATTCATCATTAAGCAAAGCAAACGTCATAACTTTTTTAAAGTGGCAAAAATCCTACTCAGCTCCAGGTAAATTGGATTTTAAAAAATCTACAATGGAAAGAAAGAATAAACAATATCCCTTCATAGTGTTTACTTAAATTTTGTAAAGAACATCTGTACAAAATTACAAGTTTCTAGGCCTTATGGTTTGGGCTGTGCGTTGAACACTCACTCAGTCAGTTTCTTCTTTTATATATATATAGACTAACAGAGACACCCGGAGTTGCCCGAGATAATTATAGTTGTAGATTAAACAGAACAACCACATGAAGTGAAATAATAAATTTGTTTTCAGTAATTTTACAATTTATTTTTATAGACGAAGCAGTTGTTAAGATGTTTCCGATGCCCGGACAACTTTTTGTCACCTCTGTTCATTATTCATTCATTTCTTCGCTAGCATTTCGATACATAAG
>JAHWFO010038006.1:0-10698 GCA_023313115.1 Rhysida immarginata | reverse complement strand
ACTTAACAATTTCTTGAAAATCTTTAAAAATGATCAGTAAATGGAGACAATGGAGAGTTAGCAGACTATTGAGAAAGAGTGGAAAGACGAGAGAGGAAGCACTCCTTTAGCTCCGTGATGTATTGAGCAAATGGGAAGCAAGTAAATAGAAGAACCCGCGACCGCTAGACTGCACAAAGTGATGAATGGCCAAATTTTGCTTCAACACATCGAGAGAAGAGTGGAAATTGCAACAACACTAAGTATACATGTGAGGTAAGATTACGTGAGTAAGAAATTATTTAAAATAGCAGTGGCATCCTTGGAGGTCCAGCCATTGTGAGCCTTTAAAAAGTTTTTTTTTAGAATTTTCATTAAGAATTTTTACTGTATTAATTCTAAGCATTTTCATGTGTTTATTTTTAAGATATTGCAAAATTTAATTTAATTTTTTGAGATTGTTCTGTTTACATCCAAGTAATTATCCCGGGCAACGCCGGGTACCTCTTCTAGTCTCCTATAATTAGGTAAAGCCTGTTTCACATAGAGCTTTGCGGAGCGGAAAACACGCGGAAGCGCAATCCGCGGGCAAAAGCGGACTTTTTCCGCTAAACTGAGGCGTTTCACATTCACGCGCAAACGTTGCAGATCTGCTCCGCGAGAGTTGCGTAGCGGATTTTTCATTTCAAGGAGGTCTGGAAATTTTGCGGAATCCGCTTTGCCTCAGCCAATCAGGAAGCAGGTGAAGCGCAAAGCATGTAGGGAGAACCTAAAGCGGGAGAGATAAAAATTACACTCTACTATACAGCGATGGCCAGCAAATGTGTGTTTCATGAGAAACTTATTTCTTTAATTTCTGAACGAATTTCAATTTGGAATACCAAATAAAGGAACACAAAAATGCTCGGCTAAAATAAAACAAAACCAGGTAAAAGTCGGTTTCTATTTTCTCGGGTGACATCGATGATCGATCAGCCCTTTCACGTTTAAGCCTATTTTACATAAAGCTTGTTTCAGCCCCGTCTAGCTCGAATTTATTATTGTTTTTAATCATTAAATAAGTGTAACATATTTATTAAATAAGTAAATGATATATCGCATTTTAGAATTTATATTTTCGGAAAATTATGCAAGAAAATCTCGTGACGATGTATGTGCGGCCAGGCCGACATCAATGACCGACAGCCCGCCCGTAGCTGATGTTCACCGTCACGGGACTTTAGTGATTTTTTTTCCCGCATAAATTTCGTAAAATATAATTCCTATAATATGATAAATTATTTATATATTAATTAAACACATTACAATAATGAATTCATGCGTAAACGCGACGGGGCTGACCGATGTCTTCCGAGAAAATTAGAGAATGCTACTCTCGACTTTTACCCAAAAGGGGTTTAATTTTTTTTAAATATTATTGTAATTAAAATATATATTTATTATTACACAAATACTGGGATGTACAGTTCTTGTATTTTTAAATCATACTCCGCCAAATGAAAAATTGACAATATATAACATCTCCATTTAAAAAATTGTTGAAAATTCATTTGATAGACTTTTTTTTTTACTTCAAAAGCTTAGTTTTAGACTCCATTTTACGAAAGAAGATGCTATTTTAAAGGGACCAATCAGGAGACGGCTTAAGCGGAAAAGTTGCGCGAAAGTTTTAATTGTGAAATGCTCAACAGATTCCGCGTTTCCACGCGGATTGCGCACGGAGGCGCCACTATACGCAATATATGCGGATCTGCATCCGCTCCGTCAAGGATTTTCTATGTGAAACAAGCTTTAGTGTTATAAAGCTGATGAGAAGATTGGAAAAGTGTTATTAGATCATCAACTGGATAGTAAAATGGCCGATAAAAGGCCAATAAATTAAGATTACGTTTATTGATCGAGAGTCGAACATTAATATATTCGAATCCAGACACAGAGTTCTGAGATTGAATCACATATGACCATTCTTCACGTATTAGGATAGCAACCCCACCTCCTGTAGTGAGCCTGTCTTGTCGGATAATTCGATAGTTATGAATCGATAAAACGTTATGAGAGTGAGCATTTGATAACCATGTTTCAGAGATAACTACAACATCAGGATTATGCATGGCAATCCATATAGAAATATCGTATCCTTTATTCACCATCGATCTAGCATTTAGATAACTTATGATGACTGAACTAGTTGGTAAGGGTGAGAGCAGCTTGCCCTGATTCTCTATTCGAGGCAGGCCTCGCATTTAGAGAAAAGGCGTCTGGTATTAAATTTGGATTTTTGCCATTATATAACCGCACCCTAATTCCTTTCGGCCAATTGGTACAATGTAGAATGTCTTCGTCATTAATTGACGCAATTCTTACAAAGAAGAGCTTGGAAACAGCACCGGTCTTAGTGAACCATTTCCCACATTGCACCACTTGAAATCCATTGTCACTTAAGGTTTTTGATAACTGGAGGGAAGTCACAGAACAGATTGCCTATGCAGATTCTAGATGTTGTTTGCTTCCGCAAAGGCAATCCCATCATTCGTTCTAACACTAGTCTTAGAGGTATTGTTTAATTGTTTACGCTGAGATGTATAGGATTTAGTTAAATCTGATGTATCTGGTACTCCAGGAGAATTTGTTAACGCATTCATTGCCGAATCCAACTTCGAATGAGTTCCAAACAAATTATTGTCATTAATCTCATTAATTAACTTCAAGTTTGAATCACTTGAAGTTCAGGTTGATTTGTCATCGTGTTTAGATCCTGAATTAAATCTGGTGATGATACAGGATCATTGTTAACTTGAGCCGTGTATGGCGCTAATATAGTAGAGATTAAACTACGGTTTTGTTAAATATCCGATCAAGTCTCTCTTTTTTATATTGTCCATCATTTCTTTGATCATCAAATTTAGAGAATCCATGATCCCTTTTACTATAGCATTTGAAACAGTCTCATTCAAAATATCAACTTTGCTATTATCTTTCATAGAAGTAAACGCCTGTCTAACATCACAAAGCTCTTTAAGTTTAAAAAGTAGATTATCATGTAATTCGGTGATAAGTTCAGAATATTTATCGTTATATTTGGTTGAGGGCGTAATGGTTTCTTGAACTATTACATTATTATCAAGTTCATCCATTTGACTGGTGTTATCAATACATTGGTTTGAAATAGACTGGTCCACCTAGCAATTAGTTTGAATCCAGCATTTAAGCTTTAACAAAAATTGATCGATGCTTTTTCTCTGTTCATTGGTTGACGTTTTGTTTCCAATCACGGATTGTATTAGCTCCTGATGATATTGATAATCGATTAATATTTGGTCAATGGATGCTCTATCATTTGTAATTTTCTCGGAATCCATGAAGCATGGAGAACTAGCAACCGTACTGCCTGCAGCCATTTTGTAGAATTAGTATAGAGAACTAATTAAACAGAAGATCTATAATAAAGAAAGGATTGGGGATGGAGAAGAAGAGAAGAAGGGTGCTTAAGGAGGAAAAGGGGAACCCAACAGGAAGAGGCGAAAAGGCAAGGTCGAAAAAGGGGCCGAGACAACTCAACAGAGAGGAAAGTAAGGAGAGATACTAAGACGAAGGAAAAATAAGAGAAACAGAAAATAAGAAAATTGAGTAAACTTAATAGATAAGTAACTAATAAGGCTTCAGTAAGGTAGGAACACAGTTAAAGTAGGAAAACAGAAAACAATACAACTACAATACAACTCTTATGTAGCTAGAGGGAGGAGGAGTTAAAAGAAAGTTGTAAGTAATAAAAAGTTAAAAGAAAGAGAAAACTAGTTAACCGAGAAATTAATACCTAATTAATAACAGAAACTAAAATAGTACGGGAGGAATTGCTTAGTAGGGCGTGGAAGAGACACGAGTGAAAATACAGAAGGTACCGTATGCTGCAGCAGAGTCTTGAGAAAGGACGGTTTCTCGCTCCCTAATTCACAGCTGCATTGTCTACGCTAACGGCGATGCAATTTGTTCCAACTAATTCCATTTAATTTCAGGGCAGAATCCATTTTTTCAAAAATGCTTTGTGCATCACCTGAGCTTGTCAAGCACATATCAAGAAAACTCGTGGACACAATTTTTTTGTTAATATCATATACCCTTCCAGCCAACGGATGCATTTTTAGTAGACCCTGATCATTGCTACCATCTATCGCAAGAGAAAATGGCAAAAGTTTCATTTTAGAAACAATATCACTTTTGGCAATGTCTGCAAGACAGTCATTAATCAAGCATGTAGTCTTAGTTCTGGCAGAGGAGTACTTCTTTGCTATTTCACTGTCGGGAAACATTCTTCGGAAAAATGGCCCAACACAATCTGATGCAGCAATAGGAATGTCATGTTCTAGAAGATGTCCCGCATAAAGCAGCTCCGCATTGGTTACCTTAAAGAATAGAGAATATTCAATTTATAAGTTGATCTTACTAATCACTCTGCTTTTCGTTTGTTTTTTATGCATTCTGCAACTAACCTTTCGAGTACTGTCTACAAAACCGCTCTTGTAGGCATTTGAAATGGATGGTGTTTGACCCCAAGATTTGAAACTTAAGTCATGAGCTTTAGGTTTTCCGTGATCAGCAAGCGCAATTTTTCCTGTGCTTCCAATATTGATATGAGTTTCGCATGGAACTCATTGGACTTAATGTTGTCCTTTTTTTGAAGGTGCAGCCCATGCAAAATCCTTTTAATATTCTTCTTGATATGACACAAGCCGCGTTGATGAAGTAGCTTGCCGTTTTCTTGGTAGATCATCAGGATCCAATAAATCTAATATTTCCGCATCTGCTTCCAAATTCCGTTCCCCCTCCGTGGGCACTACCTTGACGTGGTGGAGGGGCTTGAGTGCCTCAGTGATGCTAAGGGCTATGCTGGATCAGGTCAGCCATGCCAGACAGGCCTTAGCAGAGAGGCTAGACTAAAAGTGTCCGGTCGGTTGTGGACCCTCCCAAAGGGACCGGTGCTCGCAATGGAGGCATGTTTTTAACATGGCCTCCTTTACGACCAGTACGTCCACCTGCGTGTTTGCGTGCGCAGCGACCCTACTTCTGGGGAAAGGGGGATCCTGGTGGTTGAGGGAAGGCTTTCCGGAACAACACACGACTTTGAACCCTGCTTCTCGGAAGGATGGGTGGTCTGGATGAGCCCGTCCAGATCAATCGGCTGGTTGTCGCTCCTTGGAGCGTCGGCCATAGGGTTAGGCACTGCCTATATCCTCCTCGTATCCCTGGTGCCAATGTGCTTCCCCATGTTGGGCTCGATGGTGGGTGGGGAGCGAGGGAGGTGAAACTTTACTCCTGTTACTATGGGTAAAAATAATCATAAGCAAATAAATCACAAACAAAAAAACGATCGTGAAGAGAGATCGAGCCACAGACCGCCAAAGAATCCGAAGTTTTTGGAGATGAAATTAGCAAGTGCGTAGTCGTTTAAGAACATCTCCCCATTTCTAATTTCAAAAGAACTGAAACGACTCGTTGGGGATATCAAACATGTAAAGAGACTGTTTAATGGACATCTATTGATCGAGGTATTTAAGAATAAACAAGCTACCACCCTTTTATCCTTAAAAAAGTTTGCAGGGAAAGCAGTTTCGGTTTCTCCCCATGCAACCTTGAATTATCAGAAATGTGTTTTCACGTGCCAGGACCTGGAAGGAAAGGGGGACCAGGAAATCATTGCCGAATTGGATGATCAATCTGTTGTTGACATTCGCCGGATCGCTCCAAGGAGGAATGGTGTTCCTCATCCTACTCATTCCTTCATTGTTACCTTTGAGGGAACAGTTTTGCCTGATACCATCTATATCGGCTATATCCACTGTCACGTGAGACCCTTTATCCCCAACCCGTTGCGATGCTTCCAATGTCAGAAATACGGCCACACGAGAACAAACTGTCATTTTAATGCAGTTTGTTGCAAGTGCGGCCTGCCCGGACATGAGATAGAAGATTGTTCAAACGAGTTCCGGTGTTGTAATTGTAAGGGAGCCCATTCTGCCCTTTCAAGAGACTGTCCTATTTGGCGGAAGGAAAAGAAAATCCAAGAGGTTCGTGTCCTTGGGGGTTTGTCTTTTCCAGAAGCACGTAGGCAGGTAGAACGGAATGAAGTCCAAAATTACGCATCTGTAGTTAAGAGTCGTCCTTCTGTTATGACAGTTGGTACCATGACAGATTTACGTATTGCAGATTTTTCCTGTGGAACTTCCACCCCCACAGAACCATCTGCTAGCGTTAGTCGGACTTCAAATTCCATCATACAAACAGGAACTCCTCCAAAATCTTCGGAGAGAGAAGATGGGAAGAAACGCTCGTCAGAGGCGTCACCTTCCTCTGACCCCTCCAAAAAAGTGTAGTAGAGACTACACCAAATTCGCCAGACTTCCCTTTAAACGTACAGGTATCTCCTATTGAGGAGATGGAGTTATCTCGGGAGGTTAATCCTACATCTTAAAACCTTCATTCATGGCAATATTACAATGGAACCTTATGGATTCTTTTGTTGCTTAGAAGACCTAAAGCTCTTAGTCAATAAGTTCTCCTTCTCCTTATTGGCTTTGCAAAAAACGTTAATCTTGCCATCCCAGTCTCCTACCCTAAAAGGGTTTAATTTTATTGGAAGGATTATACTTCGGAAAATAAAGCCTGTGGTGGTGTTGCCATCTTAGTTCAAAGATCTTTGCCTTTTACTACCATTAATTTAAAATCTAACCTTCAGGCGGTAGCAGTTAGTCTTATTCAAAGATCTCTCACCTCTAACTGTTTGTTCACTGTATACGGACGAAACATCTTTGTCATCTCTGCTGCGTGAACTTCCAAGCCCCTTTCTTATTCTGGGGGATTTTAACGGCCATAATCCCATTTGGGGGACTATAAAGCTCTCTGAAAGAGGATATATGATAAAGAAAGTTTTGAATGCTTTTAACATCAATTTGTTGAAAAATGGCTCTCCAACATTCCTCCACTCAGCCAATGGCTCTCTGTCATGCATTGATTTATCTATATCGTCTTCATCTTTTACATCTAACTTAGCCTGGAGCGTATTCTCAGATTTACATGGTAGTGATCATTTCCCGATTAGTATTTCTCTGAGTTCTTCTTCTTTTTGCAACCCTTTACCATGTTGGAAATTGGATAAAGCAGACTGGCAGGTCTTCCAATCCCATCTACAGATTAAGAATAAAACACCCTTTCCATCTGTAGATGAGGCTGTAGAGGATTTCCCTTCCCGCATCCTCCATGCGGCAGAACAATCCATTCCTATGTGTAGATCGTCTTCCACGAAAATTCCAGTGCCATGGTGGAATGAAGAATGTGCCCTAGCGGTTCGAGAACGTAAGCGAGCTCTCCGCATTTTTTCCGCACAACCCACTCTTGAGAATCTTATTACTTATAAGAAAAAAAAGGCCAGTTGTAAACTGATCATTTCCAATAATAAGAAACTCTGTTGGAGAGATTATATCTCCTCCATTAATAAAAACACTCCCCTTCAAACTGTATGGAACATGATTAGAAAAATAAATAGAAAAAGACTCCCGGATAAACTCCCTTCTCTCATTGAAAATGGTCATACATACTTTGACCCGAAAGAGGTAGCTAATATCCTCGGAAGAGCATTTGCTGAGGTTTCACAAATAAAACATTACTCAGCCTACTTCCAAAGACAAAAACGTATCGAAGAATCGCATGCTATAAATTTTAAATCTCGAAACCTCGAAAAATATAATTTCCCGTTTTCTTTACGGGAACTGCATTATGCTCTTCGTTGCTCCAGAGATTCTGCGCCAGGCCCGGATGGAATCTATTACACTTTCCTGAAACATCTCACGAGGGAAGCTTATGCTCACCTTCTCTCGTTATACAACTACATTTGGTCATTAGGAGAGATTCCAACTTTGTGGAGAGAAGCAATTGTTATTGCTATACCAAAACCAAATAAAGACCACTCTTGCCCTTCAAACTATAGACCAATAGCGCTAACCAGCTGTCTATGCAAAGTCTTGGAAAGGATGGTCTCTGTCCGATTTATGTGGTACCTGGATTAAAAACACCCGTTGTCTAGGTTTCAGTGCGGTTTCCGCAAATCCCGCTCAACTGTTGATCACCTTCTTCGGTTGGAGCATGAGACATAGACAACACGTCGTAGGGGTTTTCTTCGATCTGGAAAAAGCCTACGATACAACTTGGAGGCATGGGATAGCAATACTTTTGCGTAAACACGGTCTTACAGGACATCTTCCCTCTTTCCTGTGTAATTTCATGGCGAATAGAACCTTCCGAGTTCGCGTTGGGTCAACACTCTCAGACCCTTTTACGCAGGATAATGGAGTCCCACAGGGAAGTGTGCTGAGTCCGTTCCTTTTTCTCATTGCTATTATTGAGGCTTGTTTACAACTTCCATCTACTGTGAACTATTCCCTGTACGTTGACGATATCGCCATTTACTGTCGAGGGTCCTCAATGTTTTTTATTGAGCGTCAACTGCAAATGGCCATCAACAAGGTTGTTACCTGGAGCAACGGAGTAGGCTTCAAATTTTCACCCCAAAAAACAAGGGCCGTACACTTTTGCTTTTTGAGAGGCCTCCGGATCTTACTTTTTATGGATCCCCGATCTCAGTGGTGGACGCTCACAAATTCTTGGGTCTGACCTTTGATTGAAAATTATCATGGCTTCCACATCTTCGTAATTTAAAAGCGAGATGCTTACAATTTAAAAGCCATGAATATTTTGCACTCTATTTCCGCTACCAAATGGGGCGCTGATAGGAAGATGCTCTTATTTTTATACGGCTCCCTAGTTAGATCTAAACTAGACTATGGAAGCATTTTATATGCCTCTGCTTCAAAGAGCACCTTGAAGCTGTTAGATCCCATTCATAATCTAGGCATAAAAATTGCCACAGGAGCTTTCAAAACAAGTCCGATAGAGAGCCTTTATGTGGAGGCTTCTGAGCCCCCATTATGGTTTAGAAGAGCCAAACTCTTCCTTAAATATGCTCTTCGTATATATGATGAAAGTCTGCACCCAGCTTTTGCCTGTTTATATGATAAACCTAGTATTCCTCCCCCTCATACCTTTAGAAGCATAAACAATATGCTCAAAAATCTTTTGGAGAGCCTGAACCTCTCATTTTCAGTCATGCATAGCCGGGAGGTCAGAGATGTTTCTCAGTGGATTCTCCCCCAACCAGATATAAATTACAACTTGCTTGCTGGGATAAAATCTAATTTTATGGAAGCTGAAGTTAAGGCTTCCACATATACACCGATGGATCCAAATCAGAGGAGGGAGTCGGCTGTGCGTTCCTTGTAGATAATTTGGTATTTTCTTATCATGTGCCAAACTAATTTTCCATTTTCTCTGCGGAATTGTTAGCCATAGCCAGAGCGTTAGTGTTCTCTTTTAATTATCCAAATTCCAACTTTTGGATTTTCTCCGATTCCCTGAGCGCCTTGCAATCCTTGGAGTCATTCAATACAGACAATCCTTTTCTTATAAGAATCCAGGAATATCTTTATTACCTGGTTCTGCAAGGTACCAGAATTTATTTTGTTTGGATCCCTAGCCATATGGGTATCCAGCAAAATGAACGGGTCGACAAGGCGGCAAAAGACGCTATTACAGACTTACCTATCTCGGAGCTACTCTCAATCCCCGAACATTTGTTCCCGGTCATCTACAAGAAACTCTAATCTTCTTGGCAGGAATCTTGGCCTCTTAACCCAGCGAATAAATTATATGAAATAAAGCGTGCCATTACACCGTGGTCCATACCTTGTCTAACAAACAGGCAAGATGTTATTCTTACTCGGCTTAGGATTGGTCACAGCCGTCTTACTCATGGCCATTTATTAAAGGAAGACCCAGCTCCATTGTGCTCCTGTGGAGCAAAGCTGACTATTAAACATATTTTTATACAGTGCCCTTTACACACTAATTTACGACGCTCATTAGGGCTGAATTATTCACTAGATTTTTTATTGGGGAACAACCCTATGATTTTTTAAAAAGTGTTTCTATTTTTAAAAATTATTCATGTTTTTAAATTCATATAGTCATCCTTTTATTGTTTTTGCATTGTATATATCTGATCATTAAGCGTATGTTTTACTTTATTTTATTTACTGCCCTTTACACACTAATGAGTTACACTGCCTTATATTAATATTTCTTATTATGGGAGAACCCTGGGGAAAATGTCTGTTTTTAAATTTATTAATGATTTTATAATTCTCAGTCATATTTTTTATTGTTTTTCCATCTTTGTCATTCACGTTTTTATGCATGTTTGTCATCTGGTTTTTTTTTGAGGCTCATAAACTATGGGTTTTTAAACTTTCCGTCCGGCGCAAAATGGCCATAGCAGCCGACGCCCTAAAATTCCAGCCAACCAACCAACCAAATTCCGTTCATTGGAGCTATTCCTATTAATGACCAGAAAGAAAGACGAGCCGTTTTTATGGTGTTAATCTAATAGCCTAATAATAAACTTACGATAGCTCCTAACAATGTTGAGTTGGGTGATCCTGTATTTTACAGAATGCTAAAAAATACATGTCAAAATATTTACGATTATATTCTTTACTAGAAGAGGTACCCGGCGTTGCCCGGGATTATTACACTTGGGATGTAAACAGAACAATCTCAAAAATTAAAATAAATTTTGCAATATCTTAAAAATAAACACATGAAAATGCTTAGAAT